>APFE031009036.1:16393-76678 GCA_000404065.3 Pinus taeda
GTTTTTTTTTAGCTTCTGAAACGTTGCAGAAAAAAAAGTTATAGCGAAAATTCCACAATGACCTGTTTGGAGCAGCGAAACCCTAGAATCCAAAGCTCTGATACCAAATGTTATGAAACCAGCTTCAAGAAGATAGAAAAGATAGATCAACGCCTTAGAATTCAGCCTCTTCGAGGGGGCAACCTCCTTTACATTACATAAATGAACAATTCTTGGATCATTCAAATGATAAAACCTCCTTTCTATATATAGGAGTCTAAGGAGTCACAATATAACCCAGCCGACCTAACAATAATAATATAAAGCCACAAAAATAACAATAGAGGGATTCTATGGGGCACAGTAATAACATATGGGGACAATAGGGGCACAACAATATTAATAAGGGGTACAACTACAATAGTAATGGGGTAATCACTAGTATTATAGGGACCCAGCAGTACCTCCTTACTTTCTTCAATCTGATTTCCTCCTTTGGAGATACTATTAATGTTTTGTTAATGAAATTGTTCTTTATCTCTCGGTTTTTCATTGATTAAATTAGCTCCCCTTTGTTGATTATGCTCTTCCCAACAAGTAATCAACTCAACACAATCTCCGACAGTATGAGTGTTTACTCAGAAGTGGGATTACTAGGGCCTTTTTGGTAACGAATAATCATAGGTGACATGTCCCTATTGGTCATGGTTGTACCATCGAATATGACCTCCTCCTCCTTGTCCTCAAGGAGCTTCATTAACCTAGAATGTAGTGTGGTCAAGGTGGTTAGCTAGAGCATCCAAGGCTATGCACTGATTTTTATGGCGAGTCAGAGACCCATAGAACTCACAAAAAATATTGTTTGGAACATTGGAGTACTTCTATAAGATAGGTCAAAGACTAGGTGCATGTCTGTAAGTGTGAAAAATATCACAATATTCATTACATGATGTACCTTGAAGGTTAGGAAATGCATGATACTTAGTATGACTATGATACAGAAAACTTGTGGAAACTTTCATAACTCTGGAAGTAGGTCCTAGTGGTGGTCGAGGTGGTCCCATGGGAAAAATAAATGGACCCACGCTCCACAACCTTGGGCACTCAGTAGCGTGATTCCCCTCAACATTACAATTAATGGACCATACTTATGGATGCAGAGGTCGTGAAATATGAAAATCCTTCAACCTCTCCATCAAAACAACAATCTGTTGTTGTAAACCAATGATATCAGGATCACTGGAAGTAATACCCGACTTATGCTTATGTGGTTATATTTCCATTATTTCAATCTTCATAGCTTGTTCCAACACATCCTGTATCAATGTTTTGTTGCATCAAAGGAGTTATACTTAACAATAATAGAAATTTAATGAACCAATCTCATTGATGATGAGGATTAATCAGATAAGTGATTTTACCAAATGTATCTTTAAATCGCTACATGCACTCCCATGCAGTCTCACCCTCACGTTGTTTAATATCCCATAACTCTACTAAACCATATTGTTTTTTATGAGGGAGCTTGAATTATTTAATAAACTATCATTTAATCACATCAAGAGTTGGAATTAGGTTCAAATCAAACCACTTAATAAACCATCTAAGTGCATAATCCCTCAAATTTTTCTAAAATTAAATGATCTTAGTAGCATTTGGGTTCTATCTATCCCTCTAGATGGCTTCACATAGATACCAATGTTGCTAAACATATTCATCTCCTCAGCCCAAAAACTTTGGGTACCGAGTGAACAAACCAACAACATTCCCTACCATAACTGTCTAACTGGGTGGAACTAACACAAATTCTTGCAAAACGAGTTGTGAATAAACTGCATAATTCATTTAAACACTACTACTAGAAAAACCAACTTAACTAGAGCTACCAAGTCCATATATATTATAAACTTTCCAAAATTTTAAAGTTTTAACTAGTTTGGAAAGAAAATTAAAAATATTTTGATACAATACCATGGGAGGTTAAGGAGAGAGCTAGATGCCTTATTGATTTGTGTACTGCTACTTATGGGGATCGAATCATCTTCAAAGAATAATCGTTGCGTTATGAAATACATCTCTTCATCTACGAGAGTATTCTCGTCACTCATCCCAACTGGTTGTTTAGGTGTTTCAGGCACCTTGGTTCCTCCTAACTCTTGGTGAGCTTCACTTCTTCTATTTTTGTATCTTGTCACAGCTCCTATGGTTGCTCCCATTTCTCTAGAATGATACCCTTCTCCTATTTCAGTATTTCACAACTTTGGGCTAGCCATTCCTCCTATCCGCAACCTCAAACTACTCACATCTTAAGCTATCTATTCTAACTCTCATCTCCTCCTTCTAATATCTCACAACTTATTTTCTCGCCACTCATCAACTATTTGTGCCCTTATAACTGCCCTAAAATCTCACTCCTTCTACAACTCTTCTACATCCATTGAAACTTCCCATCATCGTCCACAACTAAGAACCATCTCTCCCCTAAACCCTACCCCTAGTACCTACGATTTTACACTACAATGTTGGCCTTTTAGAATGGTATTAATCTCTCTTCAACCATAATAACTTTGATCCATGGGGGCGTTTCTTTTAAAAACCTTCCACACAACCTATATTTGAACACTACCTCAGATTTGGAGAAGGTTGGTCATTCTCCATAGAAAATTCAATTATATAACCTTCTAAGGTTGCTTGGACCCGAAATTCAACATCTCTGGTTAGCTTAATGTCTAACTAACACATGATGTGTCTAATTTAGGTGTAGTCCAATTTTTTATTATGCAGCCACAATAACCAATTCCAAATTTATGCCACAATACTCAATTAGTTGTATAGCTCGTTAGGAAACTTACATCAAAAAATTTTGTACTTGTAGCATGTAGGTTTTGCAAATAATATTTCCTCCTTAACCCACTCTGAATTCTTATGTCTTAGTTGAGCTTTTTGTAAGATAAACAAATCAAGCTTCTCATACCGCCACTCTTGAATACCACCTTTAAGAATCCTTAACACCATGATCTAGATCCCCTCAGAATACTCAAGTCCCAAGAACATAACCATTTGTTGGCAACAAGTTTTATCTTACAGACCCTGGGTTCGGCCTTAGGTTGCCAACAAAGATCTTGTCATAGTCTAGCACAACATTGACATTTTCTTTCCTCTGAGAGGGAGAAATGTCTCACCTGAGGTGTGATGATATGTCTAAAGATAATGGGGAATTATAAATAGGGTTGAGGTTTGAATTACCACATACAGTGTTCAGTATCAATTTATACATGTTGGGGATTGAATAATTCGTGCACTATAGACAAAACCATAATAGAGAAAAATAGGATATTACAAAAAAATTTAAATAACTTAACAAACTAATATAAATTCCATGGAACTTGTAATAATATCCACAACACCTTCTTTATATTATAAGGGTTGGACCATTACATTATATATTTGTGAAAATACATAAGATCTTTTAGAATAATATCAAATTGAACAATGACAAAACTAGATTACAATTGAACACAAACACAAGGCTGCAGGCTTCATTACAACAACATTTCTGTATAAGCTTTATCTCTCTCTCTTAGCTCGTTCCCTATGGTCTTATATATATTTCCTTCTTTGTTTTGATTCACACTCGCTTGATCTGGTCCACTTTGATCCCTCTGATGTAATCCAGGTTCTTTGGTCCATATCCTCTTTATCTTTTCAAAACTAGTGCTTAGATCCATTTTCCAAGGCTTTAGCAAGTCCCAAGATAAATTCTTTTGATCTCCTGCCGTGACTTTCTCTTTTTTGTTCTCGAATTCTAACCTATTTTACCATTTTCCTTTCTTTCTTCTATCGATCACTTTCACAAGTATTTTCTAGCCAAATTGATCAAAACTATAAAAAAATGAAGACCCAACATATACCCAGCCCTACTATTCTTGAACTAGTTGATCGGTATACCATTCGACCAAGAGGGATTCTATAGGACTTGTCTCTATAGACTCTTGGGCCTACCCCATAGACTTTGTGATCCTTCGAACAAAATCTCATCTTGACAATCATCCCTTAATTTTGGGAATACCATGGTTGTCCATGGTCAATACTTATATCTAATGTAGGACAAGAAATATGATAATTTACCATAGGAATTCCATGAAATTTTGATCCTTTATCCCCCATCAAACCCTAGTATAGCTTGTGAAGATCTTATACAGGTTGATTTTGAGCTTGAAAATAATGATGTATGACCAATCTTGATGATTGAAAAATCGTTGACCTTTAAAAATGAAACATAGAATGATGTTATTAACAACTTTATTAGCAATCCCTCATCTGTCACACCATTTGTACACTAGTCGATAGAAGCTGCGATAGAGAATGATAATCGTAAGGACTTGTTGATGGGAAAAAATGTCCTCCATCAACATCAAGGGAGACCACCCAGTCAGGGCCCCAATTATATGCTTTTTTGTTGAAGCTAGTGGTTCCAACTGGTCATGGGTCCAATTACCCTATCATCTAAGACTAACCTAAAGGTTAGTCTAGCCTAAATACTAGCATGTATGATACCAAGTTAAGTTAATATTAGTTGTTAATCCTAATGTAAAACTACATTGAATATATGTTAACGTTATATATTAATAATATATAATTATACTATGTTTATATCTAATTATGATAAATCTAATACATATAGCATCTTATCTATAATATATTCCTAAATGTTTATTAATATAGCACTAATTATACTAAATAACTATATAAAACCATATATCAATATTAAATCTAATTTACTATAAGACTATAATAGACCTATGTTATTTTATTATATAATCTAACTATATTAAGTTAGTTTTACAACATTATCACTAAATATAAAAAAAATTATTAATTCCAACTAAATTGTTAAAGTTAACTCTAAAATTATATATTACAAAGAAAAGAAAAGTAAAAACTATCAAAAGATCTAGATTAAACAATCTTAAATAAAAGGAACAAATTTATATGTACAAAATAAATAATAATTGTAATTCCTTTATATTGATCTTTCAATGATGAAAATTAAAGAATTAGATCAATACAAAGAATTGACCAATTTCAAGGTTTGAAAGAGGACTTGAGTTTACCTCTTTGAAAGAGGACTTTATGCAAATCTAAAGATGTAGATGTAAAACTATTCTAAAAATGGAGGGAAAAAAAAAGTAAATCCTGCCTTGAATTCAAATGGGAAAGCCTTCTCCCAATTCAAGAGAGAATGAACTAAAATAGGGGAAAGGATTGTTTATATGATAAATGAATTCAAAAAATAAGATTAAATTGCAACATGCAAAAATATTTCGCATTTTAGAATTTATTAAAATGTTTTATGTAATATAAATTTACTTTGATAAATAGTTATTAAAGTAAATTTGAAACACATATCTGAATCCTAAATAAAAAGAGTCGAATCCATTACATGATTTTCATTAATTAAAAGAAAAAATTCATTTTAATTAATGAAAATGAAAGCAAACAGGAATGCAATTAAACAACAAAAAATTATTGTTTAATACATTCTAGTCTCCATGATTTTTTTATGACCTGCAAAGACAACTTTAACAAAGCTTTAGCAATATATTGCAAATGATAGAACAAAAATGCATAATACCATAAGGAAATATACTATTGAGAAACATAATTGAAATTAGTAAAGGAAATTATGGTAGGAGCATATTAATTCACAATCAGAACAAAAGTGCACTGGAATCAAAATTCTTAAAACAAAGCTAGAATTTTATTACAAAATATGTAGTCCATAAATGATATCTAGCTTCATGACAAAATTTACTTTACAAAATTGTAGAAAAGCTTCTTCTTAGATCCAAAACGCTCTATCTCCCTACAACTAGACTCGATGTACAATACAATAGTGCAGTTGCTAAAAAATTCAAATTGCAAGGATCCCTCTGTTGTGTGGATCACAATCCCCTGTTGTGTTGATGGCAAACATGAGCTTATCAACATCAGGGAAGACCACCTAGTTAGAGTCCCCAATCAGAATCTTATCCATTTGTGTAATGGTTGTAACTGATTCAATTGGGTCCAGTTACCCCTTCTCACTCCCTACTGGCTTATAGTTTGTATTTTACTTGCTAATAGAAAGAGAGAAATCAGGTTTTCCCTCTTGTTGTGCACATGAGAGAAAGAAAAACCTTAAGATGACTTAAGGGTTCAACCAATCCACAACTAAGGTTTGCCCCTACATAAGGGGACTTTTAAAATACAAGCTTTAATCTAAACGCAAATCTATTCTAAGATGCAAGCAAAAAGCTAATCCTATCTCAAATTAGAAAGTGATAGCCTTCTCTCAATTGGATACTAGATGAACTACATAACCAGGGGTAAAAGATTATTTATATAATGATTGAATTTATTATATAACTTTCATCAATTAAAATAAGAAATTCATTTAATTAATAAAAGAGAAAACAACTTGGGAATGCATTTAAACAATAAATAGTTACTCCTCAATACATTCCTATTTCAATGATTCATATTAATTATAATTCTGTTATGCTCCTCAAAGATGGCTCTTACATTACTTCAATAACATAAAAAATTGATACGAAAATAATGCTCAATTAGAATGTAATACAATATTTAGAACATAAATTAAAATCAGATGTAGAAATTCTAGTAAAAAATGATTAATTTACATCTCAGACAATAGTGCACATGAAATGAAAATTAATTAAGATCATACCCAAGTCTCGTTATAAAAATATATAGTCCTTAAACAATTTCAGCTCCTTGCAGAAATTTCTTACAGTAGTGCAAAGCAATCTTCTCTTTCAGAGCTTAAAATTCTTTGTCTCTCATTAATTCAACTCATAGTACATTAAAAAAGTGCAAATGAACAACAAGAAAAATCACATAATTTTCCCCAAATACCTTAGATCTGAAGTTTTTTCCTTAACTACATCTACAATCCCCTATACAAAGGTGCTTTCAGAGTCTCTAGTTGCAGAGAAGAGGAACCCCTTCCTCATTCTCAAAACTGATATTTATTTATTTACAAGAATCTTCAAAAATGAAGAACTATTGAGAGTAGTTTTCCAGGTCCTCAATTAGAGTTGTAAATTTTCCATTATTCTCATTTTTTATCTCTTTCCATTGCTCCAAGTTGCCTCAATTTCAACTTCTCCAACCAATCTCCTGCTACAAACCAATCAAAACTAAAATAAAAATAAATTAAATTAAATTGCATACTAAAAGTCAGAAAAATAAACTATCATGAAATTGTTAAATCAAAATAAATAAAATCCAAAGAAATTTCCATGTTATGATTTCTTCAAATGGATCTAATTGGCCTTTGATTATTTCTGGGGAATGAATTAGTGGTAGCAGTTTGCCAAGCCACTGAAATTTGCCCAACTCAAATTAGGAAAAACCAATTTTGTTGTAAATCCGTCACTTTATCTTCTCCCAACTTTTGGAGTCACTAAATTATTAAATCTGCTAAACTTTATATTCCCATATTATTATCCTCGGTCTTATCTTTCTAACAAGCCGTCCTCGGCCTCATTTGATCAAGTAAATCTCTAGATATGTCTCTCCAAAGCCAAAATGTCAAAAACTGCTAAAATTCTAAAAAAATACTTACAGCTAAAATTAGACATTTTTAATTAAAAATTACAGTGAATTAAATTCAAATAATAATTAATTATTTACCATTCTTAAATTCATTAAATATATACAAGATCATAAATAATAATATTTATATAAACCAATTAATTTTAAAAATTATAAATTACTTTACCATTATTAATATTATAAATTTAACAATCACATTAAAAAATAAATTAAACAACAAAAATTAAAATAAAAAATGATATAAATGTAGTGGCTTTGGGATGTCATTGAAGAGTCAAATAGAATTATAATTTGGGAATGGGAGGCATAAGATGCACGGGGAGGAATAAGGAGGTGAGGGAAAATCGGAAGGATTTTGGAGACACAAATAAATGGGCGCCAAGATAAAGGTCTTTCAAGAGACGAAATTCTGGTAAAGTCACGAGAAAGGAAGGTGAAGTGAGGTGAAGTGAGGTTGGGCTCTTATAATTATGAAAAATACATCCACTTTAATTATATATGATTGTTATTAAAAACTGCAACCACTTTGATAATGAGTTTTAGGATTTCAACTCCTCCTAATTTGAGATTTCTAAAACTAACTATATATATTATTTTTGAGTTGCGGTGGTTGCCTAGGAAAATTAGTAAAATAAAATAAGAAATAATAAAAATTAATTAAAAATTAGTATTTACATAAAATTAATTAATTTACAAAAATTTAAGTAATATACATTTTGTATATTTTTTAGTTGAGGCTGTGAAAATCAAGATAAGCGTCATTTGTAAATTGTGAATCCAAATGAGATGAAACAAAAATCGATTGAAAACTAGCGAGAAATTGAACACAATGAAGAAATCATAATGGAAATACAAAGAAAAAAAATGTTGCACAATTAACCAAAATAAAATATCAAAGGGTGATATGACCAGAATTCATGTAGAGGGACCCCATTATTATTATGAAGATAATAAATTTACAATGGGGTGTCGTGATTTTACCACAACAATGAATACATACAAAGAAGAACTAGTTATCTCTGGTTAAAAGTTAATTGAGTTTAATTTTGCCAAAAGTAAAAGTGAGGAATTCTATTAAGTCGTCAAACAATAAAACATTTCTCATGGGTCCCACCTTAGTGATTCAAGCAATATAAGTTCAAAAAGATAAATACTTGAAGCAGACTGAGTCTAAAATCATGAATCTGAATTTTTGGGAATATTTATTATTTAAGATTACCTTGTATGAGTGATAGAAGGGTACAAATAAGGAGTTTTAGATCAAGCATATACCCATCAATATTAATGGTCTCTGACATTGCTTTGCTTCTAGTGAACTTGGTCATTACCCCAGTGAAGTTGTCATTTAATGCCATACAAACATAGCCTTGCTACCAGCAAGCATCCATAGCCTCGACGGGTTTACCCATATTTCCCATGCTTCCCCTTTTAATCACCCTTTTGATAAGCACATTTGCAAGCTAAGTTTATGATGTAGCTGAGTGAAAGAGGTGGGATGGAAAAAGAGACTTAAGAAAATGGATATAATACTTCCATAATGTTGACTCGGTATTATTTTCTTGCAACTATCAATTCAGAGGCTTTTAATTCCTCAATTCCATAGCAGTATCGCTTGAAGGTAAATAAAACTCATTGAAATAGGCAGAGTACAAATTTCCCATCTATGCCAACCAATGTTGGTTAAGGAAAAACCCTTTTACATAAATCTTGGTAATATCAGCAAAATCAATCAATAGCCAACATAAAAAAGGAAAAGGAAATCCAAACTAAAGCAAAAGAAAAAATTAACATACTCCAAAAATGTCAAATGAGGAAAGGAAAAACTGAAAGAAAAGCCCAAATTAAAAAGACAACTCCAACAAGAGTAACTATAAAGATGTCTCAACAAAAGGGTAAAATAAGACACGCATGTGTGTGTTCGTCTTATGTTGATATTTTAATAAATTCTTTCTTGCTGAATTATAAACAATTAGGCTCTCAAACCATAAAGTGAATAACAACAATGAGGTAAAATAAAGCAAAAAGAGAAGTTTCTACCTTTTGCAAATTTTTGTTTCAAAACAAAGTCTGCATGAGAACATCTTAACAATTCTTTTAATCAAAACAAGGCTTGTGAAATAAATTGAAGGTTCAGAGATCCCCCAATTTAGTTGATTTGATGAGCATCATCACTGCTCTTCCAAAGCTCAAAAGCAAACAATACAAGGAGTATGAGTTCCAAATTTGAGCTGGTATTGGTGTGAAAAAATTCATGAATACCTATAAAACAGAGGTTTATATCAAGGAAACTAAAATCCAAGCTAAAACAAAAATGCAAAGAAATAGAAAAGGATGAAAATGGGCATATGCGCTTAACATTTGAAGAATTTAATTTAATCTTACCTGAAATATGTCGATTTTCTCCAACAAAAGATAACCTCTTCTTTTGATTGGAATTAAAAGCATGAAGAAGTTGTACTATTTGAAGTTTTCATTGGCCCAAAATCATAACTTATTAAATCTAAACTAAAGCGAGAAGTAAAGCTAGGAAAAATAATGGTTCATGTTTAAGGAATCTTAAGTAAATAAAATTCATCGGAAATGAAAATAAAAATGTGCTTCATTATGAATTGAAGTGACAATTGTTCTCTTTGTTTATTCAGATTTAATATCAACTCCAAGGTTTTCATAAAATCTCATAACTCAAGTGCTACATAAGTTAAAACTTGATCTTGTAAGGGAATCTTGAATTCAAACATAATTTACCATGATCCATTACCTTTGTGTGTTCTATGTTTTCTTACCAGTTGGCCGCATTACCAAAGTAATTGCTTAATAGTTCCTTGAAAAGAAAACGAGGATGCACACTAAAATATGATTAGGATGATGTGATGAGCATCCAATAGTGAGACAAATACAAAAAAGTAAGTGAGGCACAGGTGATGAACTTTTCATTAGCTAGGAATATTTTTGTGAAGAGTAAAAAGAGGTCCAACTATACATGTAAGGATGTATGCCCAATCAATGTATACTGATAAGATACATGTGCACACACCATGAAGAATGTATATCCCTGAAGTCACTTAGTCATCCCAAGAAATGAACACTTGGGTTTCATGAAATTATAATTGAAAATACATCCAAGCTCTCGAATGCCATGGTAACATGGAAGTCAAGATTGAATAAAACATAAAGATATAGAGAGGTAAGAAAAGAGACTCCATGTGGTTATGATAAATAGGTTGGATTGTAAAATAATGAATGAGTTGACTAGAGGCCTATGAAATTACATTAATCTGATATCCTGAGGTTTCAAGGTATTGAAAAATATCAGTATAGAGGGAGATGGAAAATCCAAGAAGAAATCTTGTAATGTGTTTAAAATAATGTTCCAAGAAAAGGAGTCTGAGCTCAATAAATATGAGTGAGGCAGATAAAATATCGTATAGTAAATCTCAGAAACCATTTTGTAATTTAAATCATCTTTAGAGACTTCGAGATCACAAGGTCCGAGAGAAGACAATGAAGTGGGGGGCATATTCTTAATTAAGCATTTTATTGCAAAAATGGAAAAATGGGTGTGATAGTCGACAAAAAGGCTATGTGAATCTCAAGCTATAAATCTCGGAGCATATTTTAAAATGCTTCCGATATAAAACGGATCCATGTCTGATAAGACTGAAAGTTCGAAATCTCGAGGAAAATATCTCGCTTTAAACTGAAATTAAAAGCAGAGAACTGAGATTCTGAGATTTACCAGTTAGAGGCTCTGAATCATCTCGGCAGAAAGAAATGTGACTAAAGTGGATGCAAGATGAACAAGTTTAGTGCAAAGGTTCAACTCAACTTGGAAAATGTAAGATTCAGAATGGGCATAGGTAAAATCATGGACAAGAGTGTTTTTATAATTGTTGAAAGATTTTTTGTGATTTTCCTTTGCTTATGGAAAATCTGAACAAAAAAGAGTCCAACATTTCATTTCAGCTACATAAAGGAGAAATAAAAACAATCATTGGCTCATCTTGTGCATTTGTAAAGAAAAAGAAATATAAAGAGAAGCATTAATATAGAGCACAAAAATCAGAAGTATTTCCGATGAGAAAGAAGGTACTCCTCTGAACATGTTTGTGACGTAGAAAAAGTTAGTTGTTTCCCACTTTATTATTCTACCTGTATTATCAAAACAAGAAACAAACAAATCAACAAATTAACTAAACTAAATCTAACCCTATCCTATCTAGATGAAATGGAACGTGACTAGGTATAGTCATACTTCCAATGTAACCATTCAAGCTTTTTATTTCCTACATATATATATCACACATCGACAACAAAAATAAAATTATAATTATAATTAAGCTAACAAAAATAAATTTGAATGCAGTATGTACACTTATTGCTAACATATTTACAAAAAATAGCTTATTTGCAAGCATTCTCGTTTGAAAAGTTTTCTCCAACCAAATCTCTATGGGATCATAAAAATAGGGATGGCTAATTGATAAAAAACGGAAGAGGTTAAATGAAAGAGAGGTTGAACAAACATTAGTGTTATGTACATAAAAAGTCATTCGTGATCTTTGGTAGAACTGAATCTTCCAAACAACTTTCAAATGTGTCAATGAAATGCAGATGGAATTGAAATGAATACAAAAGATCATTGGTTAAGTTAAAATGTTGGCCATATTGGATCAATGCACTCAAATTGGATTCTTGAATGCTGAAATTATTAGAATGATTAAATGTTTGAAAATGAGAATTTATTTGAACAATTTCTGAATTAAAGCTTTTTTCATTTTCCAATATGGTTTGAATTGGAACATGAGGATTTAATGAAGAGTAGGATAAATCAACATCCTCAATGTCAAAGTAATCATCGAAAATGACTTCATGACATTCACTAGAATTCTCTTCATTCCCATATAATGATTCAAAACAATGAGTATTGAGTACATTTTCATCAATATTGAAAGAATGATTGCTGAATGTCTCTATATATTAACAGAAACTAATTGGAAATTCATTTATATCAACCTCTCTATTTTTTGGAATAACATTAATTCAAAATGAATATGAATTGCTATCAGTAAAAATATCAGGATAAAGACAGAAATAAGAGTTTAAAGAAATTAACCTAAAACTATCTCTAGTTTTAGACCCTTATGCATTTTGTCTATTGCAAATTTCAGATTCTTGATCATTCATTTGGCTATTTAAGCTTTCTTGAAGGATGCTATTTGGTTGCCTTGAATATTGTATTTCATCAACATGATAAAATTCAGAAATTTCTATAGTGAATTGCATATTATTGTAATTTTCAATTTTTGCTTGTGAGTTTCTTAGACAAAACACCAAAGGACACTGCTCACAAACAGATCACGGATCAGTACACTAGTATTCTTAACGTGGTTAAAACCCTTAAAGAGGGAAACAGTCCACGGCCTGAGCCAACGCGGCCACTTCAGGGAATTTATTAATAAAAGAATGAAAATTTACATAAGCTTCTCTCATGTATGGTTACCCTACAAATGACCCTCCATGCTTTTTAAATAGAGATCATGGACCAATCGGGTGTTAAGCCATAGATCAAGTGTCGGTAATACCAAGTAGAGAGTGAACCATCAAATCACTTCATGTCTAGAACATATCGTGACTGTCGGATTGTGAGTTATAAAGGTACATAATAAAGAAATACATTTTACCTAACTCTACACTAGACTAAGTTATACTTGACTATTTCCTATGTGTCGGAATATCCTAACATCCCCTCTTAAGAACAACTTGGGATAGGATTGAAGGATGTACAAATATGAAACAATAGGAGAAGGAAGGAGGCATTAGAGCCTATCCCCCCTTAGTGACAACTTCCTAAACTCCAACCATAAATCGAATTTTAATAAACTTCTCCTCTGTGAGAGCCTTTGTAAAGATGTATGCAACTTGATCATTTGTTGAACAATATTGCACTTCAAGAACATGGTCATGAATGAGCTTTCTGATGAAGTGCATGTGTAGTTCAATGTGTTTTTTGTGCTGATGTTGGACTGGATCTTTGCATAGTGGAATGGAATTTTGATTATCACACTAAAGTGTAGTCAGATGTTGCTGCTAAAAGCCAAACTTTGACAGGATCTGACGAAGCCACAGGGCTTCCTTACTAGCTTCTACCACACCAAATACTTACTTTTGTTGAAGAAAGAAATGGCACTTTGTTTCTTGCAAGCCCATGTAATAGGTCCTGAACCAAGAGTGAACACATAACCAGTAGTAGACTTCTGATCATCAGGGTCACCATCCCAATCGGAATCAGTGAAACCAACCAATAGAGGAGATGCTTCTGCACTGTAATGAATCCCAAACTAAATTGTACCTCAAACTTAATGAAGCATTCTTTTAGCTGCTTTCCAATGACTTTCATGTGGGTTTTGCATAAACCGAGCAATAAGTCCAACAGAAAAGGAAAGTTCAAGACGAGTATGGGTCAAATACAAAAGTTTTCCTACAAGCTGACGGTATAAGGTAGCATCAACTTCAGGGGAAGTACAAGTGACTGAAAGTTTGGCTTCAAACTGAAAGGGAGAAGGGGTTGGCTTACAGTCTTCCATGTGAAAGTGGTGTAGAAGATCACAGGCATACTTGGATTGGGAAAGGGAAATACCTTCCTTGGTTTGCAAGACTTGAAGTCTAAGAAAATAATGCAAGTGTCCTAATTCTATCATTTCAAACTTATTTTTAAGGCTAGACTTCACATGGTTTATAAGGTTGGGATCATTACCAGTACAGATAATATCATCAACATAAAGAACAAGAATGATAAGAGACTTACCCACTTTCTTGGTGTAGACAATATTGTCAGAATGACACCTAGAAAAGCCAATATCTAAAAGAAGGTTATCCATTTTGGCATACCAACCCGAAGGGGCTTGCTTGAGACCATAAAGGGCTTTCTTAAGCCAACATACAAGGCTGGAATCTGTTTGTATAAAGCCAATAGGTTGTTCCATATAGATTTCTTCATGCAAGTCCCCATGCAGAAAGGTAGATTTAACATCCATCTGATGGACTTCCCATTTGAAAGAGGTAGCAAGGGAAAGAACAAGGTGAATAGAGTTCATTTTGGGAACAAGGAGAAGGTTTCAGTATAGTCAATTCCTTCAACTTGTGAAAAACCCTTAGCAGCAAGACGAGCTTTATGTTTATCAACTTTTCCATCTGGTCCATACTTGGTTCTGTAAACCCATTTGCATCTAACAAGTTTTCATCCCTCTAGAAGAGGAACAAGATCCCATGTATCATTTTCCAATAATGAACGATATTCTTCATTCATAGCTATGTCCCAATCCAAATGGCCTGAATCTTCTGTAAAGGTGTCAGGATCATAATTCGCTGAAGCGTGAGCCAGTAAAGAAGAGGCTCTATCGAATTGAGAATGTGCATGTCGCTGATTTGTAGAATCACTGGCAAGAGCACTTGCTACATCCCGAGTAGCACGAACCCATTTTGGAAGCTGAGGAGCTAAAGGAGGATCCTGAGAAGGTGGAGGAGGATTGTCATCCTCACTGTCATCATCTGAAGAAATATTTTCAGAAGTAGAAGGGATAGAGAGAGGTGGCACATTTGTCGAACTAGGCTCGTAGGTCAATATATTTTCAACAAACTTTACATCTCTTCTAATGATAACATTTTTGGACTTAAGTGGAATAAGTCTATATCCTTTTACATCTTCAGAATATCCAACAAAAATACATTTTTCACTCTTAGGTTCTAGAGCTTTATGTTTCTCATCTGGAATATGGGCTCATGATTCACTTCCAAAAGCACGAAAGTGACTTACATATGGTTTAATTGAGCTCCATGCTTCTTCTAGAGTGACATTCTTTAAAACCTTAGTAGGAGTGTGACTTACTATGTAATTTGCATAGTTAATTGCTTTTGCCCAAAAGTAAGACTAAGTCCTTTAGATTGAAGCATACAATTAGCCATTTCTTGTAAGGTGCGATTCTTCCTTTTAGCTACATCATTTTGTTGTGGAGTATATAGAACATGTTAAATACTTCAATCTTGAGCTTTAAGAAGTATACTCAAGTGTGTCTGAAGAACTCATCAATGAAAGTTAAGAAATACTTGTAGCCAAAGAATGAAACAATTAGAAGTGGACCACATAAATCACTATGCAAAAGCTATAAAGGGGCGGAGGCGTGCCAAGAGGCACGTTTTTCAAAACTATCCCGATGATGTTTTTTGAGTACACATCCGAAACAAACACGATCTCTGCAAGATACCATTGGAAGACTTGTCACCATATTTTATTTACATAGATTCTGAAGGGAGAGATTGTTTAAGTGACCAAACCGCTCATGCCAAAGTTTGCTCACTTCATCATTATGAGAAACAAATACCGAGGGAAGATTTGATGACCCAAAGTTGTTAAAATTATACAACCTTGTACAATCATCAGCAATGCCAATAGCTAAAATCTATTTAGGATCTCTTAGGTATTTACTTACAACATCGTGAGGTGAAAATTCAATGATTTTACCTTCACCTGAATGAATTATCTGATATACAAATAGAAGGTTGTAGGATAAGGTTGGAACACATAATACATCATTAAATTGACCATTGTCTAGATAAACAGTTCCAGTCCCTACAACACTAAGAGATATATCATCACCAACATATATATTTTTGGTGTTACAATCATTTAAAGAAGAAAACATGGCTTTGTTTTTGGCCATGTGATAAGAAGCTCCAGAATCAAGGAGCCACTCATGAGAATGAGAGGAAGAAGATACATTTAGTGCATAACTAGACCGAGATGCTTGAAAACCACATGCAGAAAGTATTATTCCTGAAGATGAAGTTGAAGTTGAAGAGTGCTCCAAATGGATGTTATGCTTATTCATTGCTACTTCCAACGCTCCCATCTTCTTAAAGCATTTGGATTCTAATTGGTCATCTCGATTACAAAAGTGGGAATGTCTATCAGTCTTATTATCTTTGTTTTTGTTTGCCTTATCATTTTGTTGAAATAATTTTTCATTTTGAGACTGAAATTGCTTAGGACCCTTGTTTGGTTTAGGACCATTCTTTTTAGGATACTTCTTCTTAGGATTCTTTGAATTTGGTTGCTGCTAGGCGGCTAAGGCTTTCTTAAAAGAGTTTCCAAGATTAAGAAGACCAAGATATAAGAGCTTTTCTTGTTCACTTATTAAAGAATCACAAAAGGCATCAAAAGAGGGTGACTTATAGTCTTGTCCTCGAGAAATAAAGGCTTCTCTAGTAGAATGGAAGGCGGAAACAAACACATAGTAGGCTGGTCCCAACTTAGCAAGAATGGAATAGATAAGGCTACCATCTTCTTTCTTAACCTTAACACTTTCCAAGAGAAGTTTAAGGGTCTTGAACTTGGACAAAAAATATTCAGTGGGAGAAAAATTATTGGGGTCCAATGTAAGCAACTCATTTTCAAGTTGATGGGCTCTAATTTCATTTTTAATTCCAAAAACTTTAGTGAGTTGTTTCATTTCTTCATTAGGAGTATCAAGTTCTGCGATGTGGAATCTAAAGTCTATAGAAATAGATATCCTTATCAACCCACATGCTTGATCTTGCCTATTTTCCCATTTGGCTGCCTTATCTTCATCTTGAGGTTCAGTTTCTTGGAATGAGGCTATTCTATAAAGATCTTTACTTCTAAGTAAATCCACAATGTAGGACCACCATTGGAAGTAGTTGGTGCTGTCAAGAATAACTTGGCATAGACTTTCCATTTTAACAGAAATTGAAGTTGTAGATGCTAAAACTAAGTGTTCCAATAGAAAACTCTTGCAAAATTAGGATGATTAAAAAAACAGCTCTAAAAATGGCTTCCGGATGAAGTTAAGGATTTTTGAAGAAAAGTTGTTGAAGATGCCGACGAAGTGCGTGAATGTGCAGAAATGAATGATAACGTTATATTTAAAAAAAAAAAACTGCCCCCTTTTTAAACTTAATCTAATTAGCTCACTTTAAAAAAAAATTATGTGATTCACTTTTATAAATAAGTGAAAGTCACTTTTACAATGGAACTTTATGAACTACCCACTAAATTGTAACTTAAATAAAAGATAGAGAGACTTTAGAGTTATAAGTGACTCACTTTTTATAATAGGTCAGAACACTTTTACATAAAGTAACTTTAAAACATAAGTTATATGTGCTTTTTTAAAAAAGTAACTCAACAAAAGGAAAGACTTGAACTTAAGACCTCTATTCTCATAAAGTAACTTTGGACCAAGTGAGCTAGTTTAAAAGGTTAGTAATTTTTGGAAAAGAGGAATGGTTTTTTTTTCCTAGTCATTGAAGCTTTGGGGTGCGTGCTTACTTGAAAAGCTCTTTTTTTCCTACAAAACAAAAACCACAAAACCCAACACAGACATACGAAAAAAAACAAACCTTACGGCTTGAAGTTAGCTTTAACCGGAAACTAGATATTTTCCTTAATATTTCTGATGTTTCAAGATCACACTAAGGCGCGGCGGAAAAGAGCATACACATGAGAAAAATCCTTCCTTTCTGTTTTTGATTTGCCAAGATCACACAAAGTCACAAGGCAAGAACATACACAGAAATGAAAGGTATAGATCCTGTAATAAAAAACAGAGAGCTAAATAAACCGAAATAAACAGAGAGATGAATAGCTAAAACCACAAATAGACTATATACCTCCAGATCTTAAAAATGATGTAGCTAGGGCTACCGGAAACCTTTTTTCATGAAATGAAAGGGGTTCCTCACTGGAACAGATGCTCCGAACACAATAGAGTAGTGATCTTGGCCTGAAAGCCGTTAGAAACAATAGATCTAGGAAATGACAGTCAGATGCAGTTGTACCAGCTTCAGATTTAGATCACCAACGGATGCAACCCTCAAATAGCTCTGATACCATGTAGGAATTTACAGGGTAAGTTCCTCAGACAGAACACCAAAGGACACCACTCACAAATAGATCACAGATCAGTACACCAATATTCTTGATGTGGCTAAAACCCTCAAAGAGGGAAACAGTCCACGGCCTGAGCCAACGTGGCCACTTCAGGCAATTTATTAATAAAAGAAATGTGAGTTGGGATGGATGAGAGGGATAAAGGTTTTTCGGGAGAGGAAATTTTCTTAAGGGAATTAAGACAGAGGTTACGAGAAAAGAGAATCTTGAGAATTGAAGGAGGGAGGTGAGGTGAGGTGAGGTGAGGTGAGGCCTATGTGGAAGTGGACTATTTTTCTTTTATATAAATGACAACTATTTTTTTTTTAATTATAATTATTTGTAATTATGAAAAATATAGTCACTTTAATTATATATGATCAGGATTAAAAAATATAGCCATTTTGATAATGAGTTTTGGGAACTCAGATTCTCGTAAAGTTTGTTTTTAAAATGATCTTCCGAGATTTCCAAAATTATATGTATATTAATTCTCAAAAGTTGTGTTTTTTGTAAGAAAATTAGTAAAATGAAATAATAATTAATTAAAAATTAGTATTTACATAAAATTAATTGATTTACAAAAATAAAATTAATATACATTTTATACATTTTTAATCTAGGTAGTGAAAATCATCGAACTTTGGATAAGCGCCATTTGTAAACCGTGAAGCCAAATGAGATGAAACGAGAACCGATTGAAAGCCAGTGAGAAATCTAACACAATGAAGCAATCAGAATGGGAATCTGAAGAAAACAAAAATCTCACAAAAATGTCGCACAATTAACCAAAAGAAAATATCAAAGGGTGATATGACCAGAATTCATGTAGAGAGTCCCTATTATTATTATGAAGATAATAAATTAAAAATGGGGTGTTTGTGATTTTATGAAAACAGAATCTTAATACACAAATAGAAGAAGGGGAAATACAAACTGAAATTCTTCACAATAGCATCCACATTGAAATTGAGCTTGGGAAAACATTAAACATTAATCCAAATTTGACTCCCACACAGAGAAGTTGTGCTCATCATATTTACATCAAGAAGGAATGTACTCCCACCCGACAACCTCAAAAGACGACCAATCCCACCCTTAGGGATGTTGAAATTAACCCTCTAGGTGAAGAAAATCAATTTCTTGGGACCGAAGAAACACTACCCAAATCATCCTTCGAAAGAGGAAAAATTTTATTGAAGGGTTTGTAGTTTTTTTACCCAGGAAGAAAATGAGGTCAATTGGACTTGAAATAGATGAAGCACCTGTAGTTACACCACCATAAATAAGAAGAATGAATGTCATTCCTGCTCCAAAAGGACTAGGCACCAATGAAATTGGAAAAATTGATAGGGTAATTGTTGAAGTAATTAGCAATATAAGAAGTGATGCACCAGTCACACAAGAACCAAACACAAATGCATAATTTGTCATTATAGATGCTACACAAGAACCATCTATAGCAAGGAGTGACATGTTGGTCACACAAGAACCCAACCTGGGTGATGGAATTGGATACAATAGTTTCTACACAAGAACTAGCTACAGTAAGAAGTGATGTGTTGGTTACATAAGAACCCAATGCAAATGTAAAAAGTGACATCGTAGCTACTACACAAGAACCAGCTACAAAGAAAACAGTGACGATGTTGTGAGTATACAGAAAGAAGAAGGGGAACCTAGTAAGAGGAATACCATAAGAGGTGAGAAGAAATCCTTTATTCTAGTTAAATGAATATCATAACTAGGGGGGAATTAGAGGTTGAAACAATTAATCAAAACATTGAATAAGAAATTGAGAAAATAACCTAGGGAAATAGAGTTGAACACCCCTCTTAGGAAAGTGAAAGTAGTTGAAGAACCAAAGAAAGAACCCCTTCAATAGAAAATGAGCCTCGAGACATAAAATTTTGGGAGGTGTCCACAAAGACATAAACAGAGACAAAGGAAGTCAGAGTTTCCACTTCCAATTTTCCCCCCTCTATACTCTTGCAGGCAAAACTCTATAAATCAAAAGCATTAGTGATGTCTTATAAAAAAGGCATTTTTCCTTTGGAGATGCATCATTAAAGGAGCATTAAAAGGGAATAAAAATAATTAATAAGGTCACTTGTTCAAGAATTACTGAATTATCGGCCACCATCCCAAGTATATGATTTGTTTTTACAAGAACAATTTATTTTCTTCCTGCTCACAAATATCATTGAAGGTAATCCATCCCAAAGATTTTTGGAAATCCTTCTATGAAGTTGATATAACCACACAACACTCTTTATGTGAATTTTACCTTCATGATTGTATCCTTCAATATGAAAGGAAATTGAATCCCGCAACTTACATAATGGATCTTGAGTTGCAATATTTTATGTCCCACCTCTTGCATCAGGTCAAGTGAAAAATAGCTCAGTAGAACGTGGAAAGAGCTAAAGCCACATATGAACTATGCATCAAAGTAGATCCCTTCAATGGAAGTGAGTGTATTAGGGCCCAAGGACTCATTACTAAATCATTTGACCTCTCAAGCATGGTTGTGAATCTCCAAATGCAAGTAATTGAGCAGTGTGTGAAAGTTGTTGGTGATATAGCCATTGAAGCCTTGCAAGGTTCCAATAGGAGCTGGGAGTTAACTTCACTAGATATTAGAACTAGAGAGCCCTCTAGGTACGCAAATCTCCTAAAAGCCATGGGATATCTAAATAGGTATTTACAATGTATAGAGTGAAGGGGTCCTTCAGGGATTAGTTTGAAATTCCACTTCCCTCTAATTTGGCTACCCCGAGACAAGTACACACTAGAGTATGAGTCGATAGAAACATAATAGTTTTGAGGAATAGAGGTCAGGGTGTTAAAAGGAATCAGAGGGCCAGGAGAAGATGTTACATGGATTAATGTATGGATGTTTGGTGATGTATAAACCCTCAAGGATCTTATCAGGATCCTTGGCAGACTGTCAGATTATCTGCAGCTAGCACAAATATGCATGCATATTTATGTTAAACAAATGAGAATCAAAGCAGGAAGAAGGATTTATTACCTTAAGTCTTGGTGTGGTGTTGTTGGAGAGCGCAAACTAGCGAGGTGGAAGACCACTCATCTAGATCCAAATCAAAATCTTCACATAGATAAGACAAGGCATAGTATCACATCATATAACTTTGACAATCAATGCATTAATTTATAAAGATATTTAATTACATGTATCTAAGCCACTCATAATAACGAAATTGCATAAATATGTAAACAAATTACACTACCAATGCCACCGAGTGAACAACACAATTGTAGTTCTATATTAATGTATAAAAGGGTGATTAGATCCATCGGTTATATCATCCTTCCCTTACTCCTCTAGCTCCTCTCTCTCTATCCCTTCTTAACCTCTTGATATGCCTTAGTTAGAGACTAGTCTCGACAGTAAAATAGTCAATCCTTTCAAATGTTTTGACCTTTTCCACAATGGCCCTAGCCTCACATATATAGCATGAGAGGATAAGCTTTGTCAAATCCTTTCTGAGTTCCTTTGGGCAAAAGCAGATATGTTTCCATGATTTTGTGCTCTTTCCTATTTGTAGACTCCATTAGGAATTAGTAATTCCTCCAAACAGGTCAAGTTTCGATGTTTCCCTACTTTTGTGAGCTAACATAGGAGTGAATCTTGGGATATTTCTCAATCAACTTGTTCCTTTGAGCCATGGAAAATCATTTACGTTTACTAACACCCTTCTAACAAATAGAGTTACCCTAGGCACTAACGCACCTTATGCCTTGCTAGGAAGCTTTATAAAGCAGGTTGCTAGTTCCTAGACAACATTAGCTTGACAAATGGGCCTGTGAACTTGGTCAGTGCTTCAGTCATTCTGGTCTTCTCCTCTAAGCTGATGAGGAGGTCATTTTCCTATGTAACATATTCCCGCTAAAGTGTGATATCAGAGGTAGAGACGATGGACAAAATACTTTATATATAGTTGTCATTTTCTTTGGATAAAAGAGAGAGAGGATTGAAGCTTTGGGAATACAAGAAACCTGATACAACATATATATAAAACAACTAAAATCATGTCCTGAGTCAGGCATTCCCATGCTTAGTATCTATGTTGGAGTCATTTCTCAACAAAGAGATATGACGATCGTGGCCTCCGATAAGCACAATGCGGAACCTATGTCATAATATGATGATTCTGATGAGCTGTCTCCAAAAAATGATAAATGCAACTTGGGAGAGGAAACAAGGTTGATTGATGTAAGCCTCTACCCAAGGTCTTGATTTTTGTTTCACTATAATAGCATAGTTCGATACATGTGAATAAAGGTGTTGAGGTCGAACATGTACGAAATCGTCTGATTACCAATTAATAATGGAGACTGTTAACAAACGTGAGGATGGACACTAATAATGGTGATGGTATCCAACATGCATAGTACAATCTAGCGAGTGTGAATAATGTTTTTTTCATCGAACACTCGTAGAATCGTTTAACAATGAGGAAATAATGAAAACCCCTAGCCAAACACAAGGTAACCTGCTACTAATGTCTGCAAATTCCAAGACACTGAAGTGTTTCTGGGTTTGCTTCCCAGATAGAGTGTTGAAGTCAATAGGAAGATACTTGTCAAAAGGGAGGCAATAATGTGTCCTACATCAGTGGACACGAAACGGGACAAGAATGATTGTTTTTTGAAGAATAGTTTGAGCATTGGGTCAAAACAACAAAGGGCATGATGGAAGAATATGCTTGATGGTTTGATGGAGAAAACAGAAGATAAAGGTTTTCCCTTGAACAATAGAAGGCGTGACACAAAGTTTTTAACCCTACAGCACTAGACTCATGAACACCAAAGAGTGTTAGGATACAGGGATGCAAGAACATCAGGGTATATAATCTAAACTCATAGGATGGTAAGGTTCATATTAAGAGGCTGTCACAAGGAAGGTTTTTCCGAAGGAGTGCCATGTTCAAGGGAGCGACTGCTGCGAAAAAAAATTCTTTTCAAAATACTGACAAAAAGCAATTGTATTGTCTACTTTCCCCATCTGATTAATTTCATGAGTCAAGACGGGTAAAATCATTAGACTTTTCATATTTTAAGAGTCTGAAAATATCGTAAAGAGCGACTCTATTCCTCATCTGATTAGTTTAATGAGTCCATATGGGTAAACTCATTGGTCTTTTCATTTTTCATGAGTCTGAAAATATTGTAAAGAGTGACTCCATTCCTCATGTGTTTAATTTTAATGAGTCCAGATGGGACAACTCAGTGGTTTTTTCATATTTCGAGAGTTTGAAAATATTGTAAAGAACAACTCCAAGGTGGTCCCTTTGTCATAGTTTTTTAACCAGGTACGACAAAGGTTTAATAGTATACCCATAAAGGTTCATTTTCCGTAAGTTAATCTACTGAGTCTAGATAAAGAGATAAACCTACGCTCAATAGATGTTTGCCTCATTTTTTTTGAGTACGAGGAGACGGAATAAACTCGATATTCGTTGTGAATTTTTAATAAGTCACGTGACGACAAACTCAATAGATCTTAATCAAATTATAACGAGTAAAATGAAGAAAAATTGAGGTATCTTTTTCAGTTTAATGAGCGAGGAAAAAGAGGTAAAAGAACTGCTCATTCCTTCTTCGTAGATTTAACAAGCCTGGAGAAGGGAAAAACTCGGGGATATTTTAGTTTAAGAGCAAGAAAGAGTCCCAAAAAAGAAAGCGTTTACATTGTCGTCATAGAAGTTTAACGAGCCTGATGATGAAAACTTAGGGATTTCTCAATTCAATAACAAGAAAAGATCCCATAAAAGAAAGCACTCATTGAGAATAGAACACGGCCATTTCTGCAATTCAGCCCTGAAAATCTTTCATCCAAACATGAGTAATTTCTGACAATATGTGGACATGGCTTCTAATTAATATCATAGGAAATGAATTAATTCTACTTTAATGACTTCAATTAAGACAATTCATACCTCCAAAGTGACTATAAGGGAGTTTTTGAGCCTCCACTTTCACCATTTGCATCATTTTAGTGTTGTGAGAGTGTTCTAGAGCTAAAGAGGAGCAGATCTTCCACGGATGATTGCGGGCAATCCAGGAGACCATTCGACTTGCCGTTAGTCCCAAGTAGATGAAAAAACCTTTATATTACATTATTTAACCTTTTTTAGCTGCATTGGGGGTGGCTTTTTAGATATTTGGGAATCCCTATTTCATTAACTGTGACTAACGCGCCCTTCTAGGTCTATAGGGAGCGTTAAACGCCCTTTACGACCAAGAGGAGGGCATTAGTCCTCCCTATTTTCCATAAAGGGGGTGTTAGTGCATGAGGGTGAACTCTAAAACCCCAAAAAGGGATTTCCCAAGAATTTTTGCCCCATTTGCACTGATTTTTGGGTTGATTTGTGCACGTTTTGATAAATCATGACTAGTTTATGGAGAGAATGGGCCCATGATCGACAGGAATTACTTATGCAAAATGATCCAGCTTGTATACTTGCATTGCACTGATGTGGTTTTATGAAATATGCATAGCTAGACTTGATGAAAGTTTAGGATGAACTTTTGAGCTGGATGATTTAGTGTTGGGATGAACACCAAGGGGTGTTTAGGATCGGGGACCATGAGCTTGCAATCGACCGAGATTACATATATTTTCTAACAGATTTTTCATGCAGAGGACCATGAGAAAACTTGACTAGTGGTAGGACCGATCCCCAATCCACTTTAGAGTTGGTCCAAGCTTATTATATTCTTGAGAGCAGACTTGTGAACAATAGGGTCCCTATAGAGCGGATCAGATCCAGGTCTATGAGGGCTATATTATGGATGATTGTGTGCTTAGTGGGGTCTAAAAGTCCCCATGTCATGAAAAAGGCCCAACTATTGCTTGCCATTGATTGTGTCCAGCCACAAATCTTCAACTTGTGTGAGGAGTGCTTCATCAGCTGAAGGCAGAGTTGACTGCGTGTAAGACCCAGACCGAAAAAAGTTTTGGTTATGATACTCTCATTGTATCCTTTATACTTGAGAGGTTTCCAGTTATGCGACCACGGATGAGTTTAGGTCCACTTGATCCGAGAGAGCCTAGGTAGAGGTGATGGGAATCTCTCAATCCTCGCACTAGAGGGCGACCCATTAGGCATTTTTTCAAAGAGGATTTCTTCAAATGGCTCAGTGACCAGATCGTGATGATAGATGATTATTCTTACGAGGGCATGGACTTCACAGGTGATCCTGACTTGATATTTATGCCTAGTACAAACTGAGGGCCGCAAGGTAAGAAGGTTTATTGAGAGTATTTAAAGTATTTTTAATCTTTTGAATGTTTATGTAATGTTTTTGTTGATTTTATGGGTGAACAAGTACTGACATAAAGCTTTTTTCTTGACACAGATGTGGCACTAGTGCAACCTATAGGTGAGGTGGCCAACTACCCGAAGGTGGGGGTGATGCTCAGAGTCTTCGCGAGGTTCTGAGGAACCTCGAAAGACTGGGTATGGGTGTTCCCGCCCTTCCTATGAGGGAGATTCCCACTCACATGCAGTGACACATAGCTGGTGTGCTTGAGCAGTTTCTAGTTCCTCTTCGGAGGATAGCTAGAGTTGTATTGTCTTTTCATGAGTAGTAGGCTCTACTACTAGACACATGGTATAGCTAGCGGGTGTTTATAGCTAGGCTTAGTAGTCATTTTGTACATAAAAACACCCAATTTTTGGCAAATTTTTTGATGTAAAAGACTAGATTCGATATATATATATATATATATATATATAATATATATATATATATATATTGGTATTTTATGATGTAAATGTTTTTTAAGTTTTTTTTGTAAATTTTTAACTATGTAAATATTTACTTTCATACATGTATCTATAATAAATGAGACAGCTGCCAATGTAACACATAGTTTGCCAATGAATCAACAATTGTATTAAATTCTTGAGGAATGTGTTAGATGTTATAAAGTCAAATTGTCATTCCAAGAGTTGTACCTTTAGATAATGATGTAACAAGATTGGATTGCGAATGCAATAATGATTTCTCAATTGCATAACAACAAGCTGAGAGTCTAACCTGACCACCAGATTGGTGATGTCCTGGGGTTGACACTTCAATGAGAAGTGAAATTACGGACATATACTAAGCAATATTGTTGGTGGAAATACCAAGAAATAAACCCCGCAACAAAGCAATTCCGACTTAGGTGTGTAAATGACCTAAGCAACTGATGCAATGTGCTGTGTGTGATGACTGGCACCATCTGCGTATCCTACATATACTAAGGGTAATGAAGGCATACGCATAATGAGAAATATGTATGAGACAACTACTTCAAAAAATACCAAAAAATATCCAGTCACATCAAAAATAAGCAAAACTTATAAATACATAAAATTACAAAGTACATGCCTAGTGTAGTACTAGGCATAATACTTTTTTAGATAGAGCTCATTTCGGGGCCCAACGAGCGGGATGCCTTCCCAATCCTGAAGATCATATGCCCCTTTTGAGAGGGCCTTCATGATGACATTTGGACCGAGCCATAAGGGTTGAAGTGTTCCTACCCCCAAGAGGTCATGTTTTTTATCATAAAGTAAAACAAGATTTCCCTCTTGGTAAAAACAAGGCTTGACCTTTTTGTCGTATTGGGCTTTGACTCGACTCTTGTGGGCTTCGAGTGCCAATTTGGCATCTCGATGGGTTTCATTCAGTTGATTGAGGTATAGTAGGTGCTCTTCATCAGCATTGGTGTCGGGCAAGACTTCAACAACAATTTGTAAGGAAGGAATCTGACACTCAATAGGTAAAACTTCTTCTAAGCCATAAGCTAGTTGAAAACGTGTGAAGCCTGTAGCTATTTGTATTGAATTTTAGTATACCCACAATGGAGGATATAGAATTTGATTCCAGTGGGTTTTGTGATTCCATACTAACCTACGGATCATGGTCTTCAAGACGCCATTAACGGCTTCTACTTTTCCATAGCTTAGAGGTAGTAGGAGGATGATTGGTGCTCGCAAAAACCGAGCAACGATGTTAAGTCAGACATCATGTGATTCTGAAAATGAGACCCATGGTCTGTAATGATCACGCGGGGAATACCGAAGCAACATATAACTTGATTAAACACGAATAACATTGTGGTTTCTCCATCAGCCCGGAAAGTGGGAAGGGCTTCGGCCCATTTTGTGAAATAGTCCACAACAATAATAATGTAGTTGTGTACGGTAGAGGAAGTGGGGTTGCATGTGACGAAGTCGATACCCCATTTTGCAAAAGGGCCAATAGAGATGACCGGGTGCAGTAGGTTCGGAGGAGCACGCATTTTCTTTGTAAACACTTGACAAGGGTGGCATTATCGGATAACCTTGATACAATATTTGAATAATGTTGGCCAGTAGTAGCCTGCGCATAAGAACAATTTAACAGTATACATGCCAAAATGATGACCACCACATGCCCCAGCATGGCAGTCATTTAAAATGTGTTCTGCCTCTTCATGAGTGAGGAAATGTCGAAGAATTGTATCAATGCCATGACGATATAAGTTATCGTTTAGAACTAAATAGTGTCATGATTGGTGGCAGACGCGACAACGGTCACCTGCCGATAGTTCAGGGTGGAAACATTGTGCTTGGAGGTAGACAAGAATGTCATTGTACCAATGGTCAATAGATTCAATCAGATAGATAGCTTCATCCGGGAGAGGATCATGGGCTATCTCCTTGGGATCGAAAATGGAAGATCTAACAAAAGTTCGGCAAAGACTAAGGATTTTTTCGCCTTGGCAGTGGCCAAAACCAAATCAAATTGTTGGAGGGTAACGATCCATTTGGAATATTTTCCTCCAATGACTTGATGAGACAAAAGGTGTTCTTATGGGATTCTCCAAAGTGATGACGATAGTTTGTCGCAGCAGTTTATAATGTCAGAATTGATTGAGAGAAAAGGCAACTACCAAGGGCAACTTTTCCACATGTGAATATCTTATTTCGGGCCCAGCCAGGCCTTTTGATAGATAATAGATCACATTATGACTCAAATCATCATGTGTTTGAACCAACACCATCCCAAGAGAGGATGGCAAGGCTACCAGGTAGAGGAGAAAGTCGCGCCCATAGTTGGGAGCACGAAGAAGTGGGATTGATATAAGTGCCTTTTTAAAGGCATCAAATGATCATTGAGCTTGATCATCCCACAAGTATGGTATTCCCTTGTTGATTAGGTGCATAAAGCCTTTCGTCAACTCAACATAATTTACTATGAACCGTCGTAAGAAGTTTGCTTTCCCTTGCAAACGTTGGAGCTGCAAAATGGATTGCGGTTCCTGTAATTGAATAATTGCCTTTACCTTATCAAGATCAACCCTAATCTTGTACTTGGAGACAATGAAACCCAGTAGACGTCCAAACTTTGCAAACAAAACACATTTATGTGGATTCAGACATATGTTGTAGAACTTGCACCTAAGAAAAATTGCTCATAAATGATCTAGGTGTTGAGCTCGCTTCTTGGAATGGGTTGGGAGGTTGTCCAAGTAAGCCTGAACAATATGTGTAATATCGTGGAATGCATATTCCATGGCCTGTTGAAATGTTTCTCCAACATTATTTAAAGTAAATGGGAGTTTTTGATACGCAACGATTCCCCAAGGGAAAATGAAGGCGATTTTGTGTTGGTCTGTCAGTTTTATGGCGATCTGGTTATAACCTGAGAAACCATCCATGAATGAGAAGGATTCACAACCAATGCAGTCATCGATTATTTGGTCGATAAACAGTGTCAGATACTTATTCTTTGAACACACAACGTTCAAATCTAGATAGTCAACACAAACACAGATGGTACCCTGTTTCTTATCGACATGAACCAGATTGGAAACCCATTACATTAAGGGAACAAGGTAGAGGAAACCAGCACATAACAAGTTTTCCACCTTAGTCTTGATGGTTGCGGTTTTACGGGGGTGGACTGGTCGAAGCCTTTGGTGGACACACTTGGCATTTTCATATACCTTGATCTCATGCTTGATAATAGATGGATCTATGTCGGTCATTTCCTCGTAATACCAAGCAAATAAATCGTGGAATTCCTTAAAAAGGCAGGTGAAGCTTGCAATTTACTCAGGAGTGCAATCGACTCCAACCTGGATGTTTTCCATGATGCCTGTCTTGACAATAATATTGATGAAAAATGTATTTTAAAGATTGCCCATGTTCCCTTCCGAAACTAGAGTTTGGATAGTCATATAAGGCGAGGAAATGATTTTAGGTGCATCATAAGACAATATTTGAATGGGCATCATGCCTGAATCAGTTGTCGGAACACAATGGTGAGAGTCCTCCCAAGGATGCTCTTCTAAACACATGATCTCTCGAATAGCTTCGTTTGAAGGTAGAAATTGATTGAGGAGATCGTTAGAAGGAGCATTTGTGGGAGAGGAGGCGGTACCGTTGGTTGTGACCAAAGTGACCGGAGATTCAGATGAAGATTGAATGGATTGGTAGGCTAATGCAGCTGGTGATAGTGGCATTTGTTCTTCGTAAGCATCAATGTCTAAAGGGGTCGGGAGGATTCAAGGATCAGTAGGTTCATGAGAAATGGACTAAACCATAGAGACCGTATGTGGAACCGTGAGCGGAGGGAGAGGAAAAAAACCCAGAGAGGAAAAAAACCCATTAGGGAAGAACCCTTCAATAGACTAGTATTGATACTGATGTAAGAGTTAGGTACACCAACCACTACGGGTACAGAGCCACTAGGTAACGAGGAGTAATCTGGGGTGAAAAAGGACAGTTGGTCCACTGTGACTATCCTTCCACCCAATGGAAATAAGATGATGCGAAAGACAATAGATATAATGGAAGTCATGGCATAAGTCCAACTATGACCCAACAATAGATTATAATCGAGTTTTCGATCCACGACTTCGATATCCACCATCACCATTTTCCCACTCAAAGTGATGGGGTAGCTAGCTAGTTAACCTTTTGGGATGAAAGTGTGGTCGTCGAAAGATTTAAGGGAATTTTACGGTGGGGATAGCATTGGAGAGTCAAAAGTGAGCCAACATGAAGCCAACATGATGCAGGTTGAGGCACCTTCGTCAATGACAGTTCTATGTACTCCTCGCCCTTTCAAAAATATTTGTACTTGAAATGCAAGTTGGTGTGAAAGGGGAGGTTTACATTTGTCCATGTTGAAAATTGCAAGCATGGAATCCTGAGGGTTGACCCCACCAATTGTTGAAAGCAGATCTTTCCTTTGTGCTGGACAGGTTTGCAATACTTCAAGCACCGATATAACTGACAGTTCTTGCGCCAAATCTTCTACAATACTGTAGTTTTTGGCAGCACGTGTAGATGTATTATGCGGTGTGCGATGAAGTGCTCCTTTTTGGGGGCGAATCTCAAGATCATAAACTGGCCTTTCAATATGAAGATCGTTAGGTGGCGGTGGGTTTTGACTCGAGGAAGCTTCCTCAGCATTAGCGACTGGAGCTCCATAAGTTTTGGCTCTTCTTTGAAGATCTACCATTTCAAAGGTGTAAACGGTAGATGGTAGTTTACCAGCTGAAGGATGATGTGAACCGTCATTGCCCCCTTGCAGGGGTTGAGGTTGGTTTGCAACAAGGTGTTGTTGCTGTTGTGCAGGAAAAGGGTTGTTTAGGACTACAGGGGTCTGGACAGTGTCCTTTATAGCAAGGAAATATGTGCATTCATGGAGACGTGGACAACGATGTGTCATATGGTCTTCCACATAGATTTTTCAAGGGAATTTGGCAGGTTTTTCCTTTCCATAATCAGGAGGCACAATAGCTTTCTACTTCGGCTTGTACTACTTGGTTGACTGCTCTTCAAAAGGAGCGATATTCTTCTTATTCTTCTTGTTCCTACCATCGGGTTTTCATGTAGACTGCACAAACTTTATTGCATCGATACAAAGAGCAGTCAATTTGGTAGAGGGCTCAACTGACAACTGGGCAATGTGACCGCTAAGTTGTCTTACAGCAGCCCTGGCGATAGCGCCGATAATACCATCAATGTGCGCACTGGGTTGCTGAGTAGCAGGAGCATTGGAGTTTCTAGGTTCATTGGGAATGACATTGTATAATGTGCCAAACTGTGAACAAATAAAATCTAAGTGTTGGGCACGACAAATGGATTGGTCTTCTGTGACCGCACCACCTAAGGTGACATCTTTAGTGATTTGATGGAGAAGATATTTGCAGAACCAATTCGCTAATAGATAGTCTGGGAGGGGGGCTTTGACTCGCCTCTACCTATGTTTCCATTCATGGATATGATCAGAGATGTGGGTGGTAGTGTCCTAACATAAATAAGTAAGGAGTTCCATCCCAGTTTCATAGCGGATGGGTAGCTGAAATTTCTTTAAGAATTCCATTTCTAAAGAGCCAAAGGTATTGATTGACACACATTGTAACTCAATGTACCACTTGGCTGCATTGCTAGTAAGGGTGTAGGGAAATATTCTTAGTCAGATACTATCATCCACCATGAGTTAGAAACACACTATAAATGATAGGTGATGATGTGCGTACCCAGATCCTCCCCTTGTTTCCCTTCAAACTTCAGGATGTTAGTGGGTATTTTGTGTGGGATTTGAGACAAAAGTAAGTTGTGATATATGGGTTCATTGGGGAGTTTGTACAAGTCAGGGATATCAAGCATTGCCAAGAAAGGCAAGGTGCTTGATGCCCCCAAATCGGACCAAGGTGATGACACATGGCTTGAGGATCCTTACAATCCTCCCATCATGTTCTTCCCAATATTATACACAAGATGTGTGGAATAGTAATTTCATTGGGGTACAGCTGTGTATTGTGGTTGTCCATAGGGATTGTTAGACTGGGTGATGTAATTTCCCCCAGGATAAATAATTCCCCCTTGACTCATTTGAGGTTGGGAGTGGGGTGCCCATATGGATTGAGTGAGACCTTGTTGAGGGATCCTGCTCTCCATGTAATTAACTATAGGTCCTTGATTAACATAAGGAGGGTTCATGTCAATCAATGACTGTCCCTGTTGTCCTGTAAACGGAGGGGGACTGTAACGTTCCTAGCTGGTATGTTCATATTGGGAAAAGTGCCCCGAGGCATTTGAACCTAGGGGTTAGAACTAAACAATGAATTCCAACCAAAGGGGTTGTTGAAGGGACCTGCACTAACTGTGCTATATGTAGCATTATAAGGAGCACTATATGTAACACTTGTCGAAGGTCCAGGAGCTAACACAAAAGGGGTGGAAACCGGTATGTAGTAGGTTCCACTAGCATTGGGTGTCATGATAGGGTTTGAACCTAGGACAAGTGGGATAGCAGGGTTTTCCATCAGAGGTGTGGTACTAATTGTCAACTGGGGAGGTGGTAGTGGACCAAAAGTGTCCACAAAAGCCCATGACTCATTAGTCGTCGATGGGATGGTAGGTATAGGTCCAATAGAAGAAATATGAGGTACAAATGCAAATGGAATCAAGAGTGGTCCCAACAGATTCGTGATCATAGGATTGTATGGAGGAATGAAATCTTCAGTAAAGAAATCTTCTGGTAAGCTTGAATCATGGGATTTCCAAATTGATTTAGTGTTAGATCTTGGAGACTAATTGCTTGAAGATGGGTAACCCGATTCACTGGGGCTTGACGGATCCTCCACAATGAGTGGGGGAAGACCTAACAACCATCTAGATTGACGATGAGGGCCGAATGTAGCCACGGTGACTGATAAATTTATCAATAGATTTTACAATGATATTTATTAAAGTCTTGGTGATAACAATATAGCACTTAAAAAATAAAAAATACATTAAAGAAATCAATCAACAAGTAGAGGGTATGACCTTGTCTAATAACCACCATTTTTTGTACATGCAACCCGGTATCAAAATGGATAAAAGAGAGAGTTGGAAAATGTACAGTTATGATTACTATTGAGCTTTGCCCGAACCTTAGATTAAGGGGCCAAGTACTCTTGTGAAGATGAACACCCTCCCAAAAACCAAAGATAGAGTAGGTTCGTCTGTGTTAGGTTCTAGGGCAACCCACCCCAGTCACCTTGTGTTCGTCCCTAAAAGTATGGCCACTATGGTTACCTCAAATCACAGACACTGTCGGGGGGGACATAATCACAGACAGTACATTGTGTGGGCAAGATACCTGAGTCCCTGACTCAGCTCTGATATTCCCGAAGGGATCCCTGATACACAGAATACCCAAAGGAGATGTAAGTAAAGGTGGGCTACCTTCTTTTACATTCTGATGTTTTCTCGTATTTAGCTCTGCTTTACTGGAGTGGTCCCAGATAGTACGAGTGCAAAAGGATTTCCCTAGTTAGTGACACTAGTTTCGGTGTATGATCTTGGGCATTTAACTCACAACTGCCTAACCCAACATCCCAACCTAAGCTAATGTGTGTTTACTCAAAAATAGTGTTGATTGATTTTATTAGGTAAATTTTAAATTTACTTTGTTAGAGTCTTCGGTGGGGGTGTTGACGTATGAAGTTATGTGGGACTCTGACTCAAATCATGCAAAAACAATGCTTGTAAATTTCACTTTCGATGAATAAGTTACTTCTACAAAGGAAGAGTCGTTTATACGCCAATATGTATACCATGCATCCTAGTTCAGTAAAACACAAGCACAACTGACATAACTACAATGCTTACTAAAAAAATTTGTAACCAAATAAATGCAGATCTAACCAACTAAACAGAAAATAGTAAAATTTTTGTATTTTTTCTTTTATGAAAAAAAACTTTAAGAAGTAAAGTTATTTTCTTTAAAGAAAAATTGTTCAGGAGACAAATCAATCAAACAAGCACAGCTACAGATCCCTATTCAGTCTACAAGTAGATTTCCCAACCCATGAGGTCACAGAACAACCTATTTATCAAGAAATGGTTGGCTAAGACTCTATAACAGAGCATACAGAGAGTTACTAGCTACACTAATGCACCGTGTGTGAGGCCAAAATGCTTTATAAAGCATTGTTTACACTAGTAGACAACATTAGTGAGGAAAAAGGCTTAAAAATAAGGTTGTGGGGATCAGATTTAGGGATAAGCACTGAGAGAAGGGTGATGTATAGTCTTGTGTGGTCGGAAAGGGGATCAAGAAGTGTAGGAAGGCCTGGAAGAAAGAGAGATCTAGGAAATTTCTAGGAGAAAACTGGGAACTAAGTGTAGTCCCTAGTGGAGTTTCCAATTCCGCTATAGGGATTAATGCATGGGTGTCTGGTGATGCAGAAACCCTCAAGGATCTTCCTAGGATCCTTGGCAGACTGTCAAATTATATGCAGTTGGGATAGAGATGCATGTGTATCTATGTTAAACAAATGAGAATCAAAGTAGGAAGAAGGACTTATTACCTCAAGTCTTGGTGTGATGTTGTTGGAGAGCGCAAACTAGCGAGGTGGAAGACCCCTCAACTAGCTGCAAATCAAAACTTGCACATAGATAAGATAAGGTGTAATATCACATCATATAACTTTGATAATCAATGCATTAACACATAAATATATCTAATTACATGTATCTAAGCCACTCATAATAACGACATTGCATAAATATGTAAACAAATTACACTACTAATGTCACAGAGTGGACAACACAATTGCAATTCTATATTAATGTAGAAAAGGGTGATTACAACTATTGGTTATATTAGCCTTCCCTTACTCCTCCAGCTCCTCACACTCTCTCCCTTCTTAACTTCTTGTTATACCTTAGTCAAAGACTAGTCTCAACAGTCAAATAGGCAATCCTTTCAAATGTTTCGACATTTTCCACAATGGTCCTAGCCTCACATATGTGGCATAAGAGGATAAGCTTTGCGAAATCCTTCCTGAGTTCCTTTGGGAAAAAGAAGAGATGTTTCCATGCTTTTGTGCTCTTTCCTGTTTGTAGACTCTGGTAGGAATTAGTAATTTCTCCAAACAGGTCGAGTTTTGATGTTTCCGTGCTTTTGTGAGCTAACATAGGAGTGAATATCGGGAGATTTCTCAGTCAACTTGTTACTTTGACCCATGGAAACTCATTTAGGTTGACTAACACCCTTCCCGAGGTAACAAACAGAGTTACCCTAGGCACTAACGCACCTTATGCCTTGCTAAGAAGCTTTATAAAGCAAATTTCTACTTCCTAGACAATGTTAGCTTGACAAATGGGCCTATGGACTTGGTCAGTGCTTCAGTCATCCTGCTCTTCTCCTCTGAGCTGATGAGGAGGTCATTTTCCTGTATAACAGAAGACACACATGAGGCCTACCACCTCATCACATTGCATGAAACTTACTCATGGGAAAATGAGGACCTCAAATGAAGTTGCTTGCCTAGGTACATGCAGTAGAGCTATTTGGGGGGAGATTGGGCCCATAAAATGTAGCATTTTTCCATCCAATTACCTTATCCTAAGACCATTTAATATTCTTATGTTGTCCTTTCAAAATGGTAAATCTAAAGAGATGATTAAGTAAGGACAAAGTGCAATATGATCCATTTATTCTGGCATCACAGGTAAAATAAGTATTCTGCATATAAGATCTTGTAGAGAATGATTGGTATGTAGTTCTCACATGCCCTCTAAAGGGATCGATAAATAGTAACACGTATAAATTGGAGTATAAAAATCTATTAGGTGTTGCAAAATGTGTTGTAATATTATGAAGTTATAGGTGATAATGACATGGATTATGTTTGACAAGATTGTGAAGGAAAATTGGAGGATGTTGACAAATAAGTTCTAGTCATGATTTATTTATCCATTGTTATAAGTAATGAAACTGAAAATTACATTTTCATACTCTTAATTGTTTTGAGTGTGCACATATCAATTAATTGACTATATTGTTTACTTGAATTCCATTGTTAACTTTTATGGAAATTCATGTATTGAAAAAAAATAGACAAATTTTGAATATTTTCAAAGTCCACCTCCATTGCCTTCAAATTAATGTATATGAATATAATCATTATTGTAGTTCCATTTTTATTCTCATTATTGTAATGTTGACGGTGTTGGAAATCCATCAACCAAGGGGATCTCCTCAATATGAAGTCCCAATCAGACCTCACACTATTTTGTGTAGGAGTCCCATTCGGTATAAAGGCATGGTTGCCGAATCTTTAAAGACTTGCCTTAGCTCTAGCAGTCAGCGCAAGAGAGTCATGTAATGGTATCTTCAAAAAGTAAGGCGAGTGTGCCTAGTGAGTGTGTAGCGCAAGTCTGTCTAGGTTTTCTTACTACAAAAGGGGGGAGAAAATTGAGCCTCTAAGTGAGAGGTAATAGTACCACCCGGGAAGAGACACACATGAACTAGAAGGACCTGTCTAGCATCCAGCAGAATAGTCCAGAGCAGATGCGACAGTCCTTACAACCAACAAACAAGGGAAGGTCTATCTAGCATTCAGCGGAATAGTCCACAACGGATGTGACGGTCGTTATAGCTAATAAGTAAAGAAAGTTGGTCTAGTATCCTACAAAATAGTCCAAAAGGATGGGACAAAAATAAAAACCATTACAACACATTCTCAACAAGATAAGCACTAAAATAACCGAAATATTTCAAGTATCTTAGTACATGTGAAAGAAAACATGAAATACAGATGTTCACAGAATAGTCTTGCAAACATCTATAGTTAATGCATGAAGAACGTGTTGGCCTAAAAAGGCTTATGTTATTAAGAAAAATTTCTAGGACACATATTTACATTGTACATCACTAGCGCCAGTAGTGGGACATTGGAGCCACTCATTGCTCCTCAAAGAGCTAGTTGATCTCTCTAATGCCTTGCGGGAGGGTCCAAGGTGAAAAATGCTTTGCTCATACAATGAGGGGGTATATATAACCAAGGGGTGATTCTTACTTCTTGTGACTCTTTGAATACCCTCATGACTATTCAAATTCTTATGACTTTTCAACTTACATGAGTCTTCATATTCATGTGTTTCCATTGGGTTGCCACTTTATAATACATTTGATTTACAATATACATGGCCCACAATAGTGATGTGGTGTATGAAAACTCATGACATGGCTTGACATAACACTATTGACATGAATTGGCTTGATGATGTGGCAATGTCAAGTCATTCTTGTTGTTGAGTGCTAGATGTGTTATTGTATATGCTTTCTCTTCTCCTTCGCATAGCTTGGTAATGCGGGGTCTTCAATGATCTTTGGTCTTGGCAGGTGGTTGCACACTTATGTTCCTTCACTTTCTCTTGGTAGGTCTCCTTGTTCATGTAGCTACAAGTGAGTCTTTAATCATTATTCCCTCCTTCTCCTTCTTCATCATCTTGCCATGCCTTGATCGTGTACCTATCCCTGCAATTCACTCATGAATGGACGACATCAATATGAAACCTCCCTAGTCTAAGATGGTGCATTATTATCCATGAACTAAGCTCAGGAGTAGTGACAGGATAGGAGAGAGGGCACAGTAATTGTGCATTGTACAATTCTAGGTGATAGGGAGAGAGCTTGATCACTGAGATTACGCAGATCACATCTCAAGCTTGACCAAGAAACTTTTCAACACAGTCCCCACTAGGGAGAGAAATTGTGTAGTGGCCATTGGGAGTCAGAATTGCGTAGTTCAAGCCAGGCGTGGCTGATTTAGGATAAGGACCTAAGAGGTCAGTTTTGTGAAGTTTTCAGAGGAAAGGGGGAATTGGTAGAAGAGAGGCCTGGAGGAAAAATATGTGTAATTATTGAGGTCAGTGAGCTTCATATGAGGAAAGGGAACTAGATGACACATCTACGTAATTCTAGAGGCCGGGGGAGGTTAGGCTCTCTACGCATTGTGGGGTTCCAGCAGGAAAAGGAAAATCTTGAGGACTGAAATTGTAAAGTACATAGTTCAATTTAGACTAGGAGGAACAACTACGCAACTCTGGGGGTGAAGGAAGGTCAATGGGCTCTAGAATTGCATTGTAAAACTTCCCTTGAGGAAAATGACTATGCACTACATAGTTCCAGGAAGTAAGGGCATATCAATGAGGGTTGATATTGTGTAATGCATAGTTCAGTCAAGGCCCAATGAATTTGAGTTTCCCAATCGAGAAAAATTTTCGAAGATGGCCAAGTGTGGGAGGAAGATAGACTTGCAATGAACTTGAACTTGTGATCACACACTTAGCATACTTCGACAACATGAAAGCATAGACCACCAAAGCAACAAATAAAGCATTACCCTCTGTGTGACTATCTCCTGACAAGAAGCGATAAGTGTGACACTTGGGATAGGCTTTAGGATGGCCATGACGACACTTGTACGACAGTTCTCAAGACTTTGTGTATGAGTGCAACAAGTGGTTACATGGCTAGGACAACTCGTATACACACATACCAACCTTCAAAACCACCAAAAAAAGATCACAACATTACACATCATAAAAAAATGCCAAAAGACAACAGTTAGCCCAACATACAAAATAGAATGAAACAATTAGCAAAAACCTGTAGAATGACTTTCAGTGTTTTCGACCATACATGTCATTGAAGACATAATGATATGAAAATGGTAAGATTTCCTTTATAGTACACTAAGACACGTATTTCATGAAAGATGTGCTTTGTTTTTCATACCTACCCTCCAAAGGGATGTGAATTAGATGGAGTCTTCATCTCCTTCTTTATCATGTTTCTATAGTGTAAGAGAGTACTTGCGTATGCAACTCACTCATGACAAAACAACATCATTCTAAAATCCCTATCCTAAGATAGATCATTTGGATTCATGAACTGGGTTGGGACTGAGTAACAAGTCAAGAGAGAGGGCCAAGTGACTGCGCGATTGTGCAGTTCAAGTAGCCAAGGGTCAAGTTGATCATTAAGACTGTGAAGTACATAGCTCAGACCAGATTGAGCTAATTTTCTACACATTCCTTACAGAGGGAAAAATTTTCACAGTGCCCACTGAGGGAAAAAAATTTTCAATTCAAGCGAGTAGTGGTTGCTCCAAGATGTGGCTCTTGGAGGATGAACTGCGCGCTTATATGAGGCAACTAGTTCTAGCTAAAGGAAGGACACTAGAGGAAGCATATGCATAGTTTTTTATTCCAAGGGAGGCTATACTTTCTATGCATTACACAATTCCAACAGGAAAGGAAAAAGCTTGATGGTTTTAGATGTGAAGTGTGTAGTTTAGGAAGGATGGATGAGGCTAGGTGCTAGGACTCCTCTGAAATTTCGCTAGGTGTGGGATCAGTGGAACTGATGTGAACATTGATATAAATTTATTGTGATCACACACTTGGACACTTAGTGATACAAAAAATACCATCCAAAACATATGAAAACATACTTCACTTATTGCAATTCCCTTTCTAGCAACTTACACCAAGTTTGGTTGTAACGATAGACTTTGTGAGGATAATGATGACACTTGTGTAATAGTGCGTCAAACTTTGGAAATGAGTGTAAAACATATATCTCTGATGAGAAAAACTCATTTTCATAAATATTTCCCCTTGAAGCAAACCAAAAATCCTCTTTACATGACAAACGATAATTCCCATGCCCGAAGATGAAACTCGCTATATAAAAGTAAAAGTGTAAATGATTCTTGAGATCCAAGAAGGGAGTTTGAAATCATGAGATCATCAATGAGTGAATAAGTAATGTCAAATCACAGAATCCACAATAGGCTTCAAAAATTGAGTGTAGGCCAAAATTTTGGAGGGTGTTGCATCCGCTACAACACTTAATGACACGCTGGTAGAATCCAGCTTCCTTGATTTGGTTAAATCCTTCCGTGCAGGGCCTTGGTTCTTGAGGGACTATTGATTCATCGTGTAGATTAATTTGGCCTTCCCACTTTCCCCATGAACAAACATGGTCCCCTCTGAACCTTATTAGTTGAACACAACATAACATTTAGTGTGATCACAATGTTTCGAGTTGGGAAGGGTAGTGTAGCTGGCAAGCTTAAGACTTTTAGAGTATAATTTTTCATCTCTAGTGTTTCTTTACTACCATCAGGCCTGGAAAGTACCTCAATGGATTCACGCAGGAACACAAACATTGCTTCGTTGTCAACGAGCCTAGATAGTACCCCGACGGAGTTGCTTGCTTCACCTCTCTACGCAGGAATTCTTTCTCTTCTTTCACCTCTATTTATTTATTTAAAGCGAGCTATGCATTAACACTTATTTGTTTTGGGGAAGAAGAGAGATCCTGACTTCTTGAGAGAAAAGAGGTTTTTCCTTCAGAGAAGCATATAGAGACCTATGATTTATGTTTTCTCATTTAGATTTTTCCCCTTCTCTACTTCTACTAGTTGGATAAGCTTGAGAACATCGAAGCAGAAAAACCAAGTATAGGCATGAGGTTTCTGGACTAGACATGGATTCATGTTTGGAAAAAAAATTTCCTTATGGATGAATCGTACTTTCCATCAGAACTTCATCGACTAAAAGGTGTAACCAACATAAGGAAGATGGATATATGGCTAGCCAACTGATGAAGTGTCACAAGAGTCTTTGTAGTTTGGCCACACACATACTAAGAAGACAAAATAGGTACAGGAACAACACTTATTCGCATGATGAAAACAAAAGAGAAAACTCAACAAGAAAGAAAACAAGACAAAAAGAAAGAAAAATCAGAACCAAGAAACAAAACTAGAAGACAAGAGAACAAAATTGGTAAAAAAAAGGAGGAAAAATTGCAGGGAATGAGTGAAAAATGAGTGCAAGAAAGGGAAAACTAGGATGCAACTAATCCTACTCCTAACCTAACAACAAAAAAATTTAAGGTCACATATAATGAAATTTCCAGTGAAACCACCGTAGTCATTCGCGATCTGCATCCATAAAGATTTGAACAATTAAAAAATATAAAGGGTGATGTGCTACAGAAGATATAAAAAATTGAAAAACTTGCACAAGAAAAGGAAGGTCTTGTCTGTGGGTAGAAAGATATGTCAAAACCACTACTTTCATCCAATTCACATGCTTACCATTTTGATGAATATCGTTTTTCAACAAATCGCGAAGGCATATTGCGGATATGTCTTCATCTACACCGAGCCCTTTAGCAAGCGGAATGAAAGGTTGAAAAATGTTAATTTCTACAGATCTTTCCAAGATTGTTCCATCCATTCAACAATCAGATAGTAAAATTCATAATGTCCCTCTTGAAAACCCCGAAATATTGCAAAAGGTGAATTTTCAATTAGAGGAGTGGGATCACGATGGGAATCTTGTAAGGGAAAATATATCTGATCATTCTTAGCTGTAATGCCAAGACAGTGAGGCCCTGCCATAACCATCAGTGGAGGTTGAAGTGCCTCACGTGTTTGACAAAAAAATGAATAGAGAGATGTTGAACATGAAGATCAAGAGGTGTAAAAAAAATGTCATTGGTTGTGTGAATGGGAAAATGATAAGCTGAATGACAGTCACTAAAGACAGAAAAAGGATCAAATGAGTTGATTAAAGCATCAGATTCCCATTTTGCAATAAACGAAGATAAGCCAATTTGAATAGTCTTGTGAATTCTATGAACAATCGAAGCAAGTTCCTTGCGATCCAAATGTGACAACACATTTTCCTGCAACTGGGGACAAATTGTACAAGCATTGTAGTCATCAAAATAATTTAAAAAGGATGTCATCACCAAAAATACATGAGACTAGCTGGGACATGGTGAATAGAGAAGAACATGATTCCTATGATGAGTTGTGCATTCATTATCACTCAAGAGGATTTTTGGTGTGATGAGGGGACAAATTTGCAATATAAAATTCACAACAAGACCTAGGAGATGACCATTAAGGGATAAATTTGATAAGTATGATTCCTTCAGGGAAAGATAATCCTCGGAATGATCAACTTCGCATATCCATGAGTCTATGAGAGATGCACATTCCCAAACCATGTTTGGTGCAAGAGATTTTCATGAAGATGAATGAACTGTAACAGATCCCTGGATTTGGTTAGAAGTAAAATCTTGAAAAATTAAAAGGCTACACCCACAATACCAAACATTTTTCACAAGGAAATTTACATTGAGTGAAACCATGTAAAGAGATGGATTGTGTTAGAGAAACAACATCTGAAATAGTTTGGGGGGCTTACCAGAGTCGCAAGATCTTGACATAACCACCAATGGAAGTTGAAGTGCCTCGACACCCTGTCAGTTCTCGAAAATTCCCAGGATTATAGAATTGCACTTTGAAGTTTGAACTAGATCATGCATGGTTTGAGGATAGCTAGTATTGTCGGTTTCAGTAAAACCATTTCTCATAAGATAGAAGTCATCTATGTCATATATTTTACTGGATTTTTCAACCTCAATAACCAGACTGGTCAATTCAGAAGATTCTTCTAATTTCAAATGCAAAGATAAATGAATCGGTAAGATCTCATGAGCAAGATGATTTGAATAATTGTCCTCGTGCAAGAGAAGAGATTATGAGGGGTGGAAAGGGTTCTCTATTTTTTGACTATTTTCAATTTCATCATGGACAACCTCATTGCCTTGTGTCAATCAAGGGGGTAACTCATCGAGTGAAGAAAATAAAGAGCGTGAGGTATCTTCATCACAAGTAGATGCATTGAAAATGGTAGGACACAAGGGATAGTGAGGTGAAGAGGAATTTTTTATATGAAAACCTTCTTTGATCGAAGTAGATTCTAGATATAAAGTAAATTCTTCATGAGAAATCAAAAGATCATAAGATGTGCTAGGGCATTCGTCGTGGCATATGGAAATAGAGTTATCATCATTGACTAAAAGAATTTATTGCATTGGATTATCTAACAATATTAGTATATTGAGAATCGTTCAAGAATGGAAACGCAATACCTTGACATGGAACATTATGAAAAAGAGAGGAAACATTGGAAGCATATTCACCTTTATGCTCCTCTACCTACGTAATGTGATTGATTTGTACCTAATCACAATTTGATCCAACAACTTGAGAATCAGGAGAATGTGAAGAACTGGCTAGTGGAGCAAATCAATCAAGAGGGTCATGGTGATTCACAAGAGTTGGGGAGGCAAAAAAATTAGGACGTTTAGGCTCACCGTGTGAAGAGACAAGAACCGAACACTCAAACCCTTGTTTCAACAAATCCTAGTTCAAATTTGTTTTAGGAATTTCATAACAGAGGTGAAGCAATCAATTAGAAAAATACTCAACTCATTCATTAGGCTTCATTTTTAAAAGATTGATTCTTGCACAAACATCTCAATAGTTATACTTATTGATGGATTTATGAAGCTTCTTGGCAAGTTGGTCAAATGAATGGATAGAAGCAGTTGGTAATGTATGAAACCATTGATTAACATGACCTTCAAATGTGAGCAGGAGTAATCTAGCCATGAAATCTTTCAAACATATTGTGTGAGAAATAAAAAGATGGACGACATGAAATAGATGTTCACGAAAAATTGATTCACCCTCAACATCGAACTTAAATTTGGATAGGTTATGAATAACTTCTACAGGGATGGTACAATTCAACTCTTTAGAAAAACATCTTGGGATTATGATTTGGTGAAGAGCCATTTTAAATGAGAGATTCAAACTAGACTCAATGGGCACAACCTATTGTTTGGACCTCCTTCTTGCACCATTTTGTTGACGATGCTGGAAATCTGTCAACCAAGGGGATCTCCACGATATGAAGTCCCAATCAAACCTCACACCATTTTGTGTAGTAGTCCCATCTAGTATAAAGGCCCAATTGTCAAATCCTTAAATATTTTCCTTGGCTCTAGCTATTAGCATAAGAGAGTGATGCAATGGTATCTTCAAAAAGCAAGGTGTGTGTGCCTAGTGAGTGTGCAGCACAACTATGTCTAGGTTCTCTTACTGCAAAATGGTGGAGAAAAGTGAGACTCTATGTGAGAAGTAATAATACCACCATGGAAGAGACACACATGAAACATAAGGACTTTTCTAGCATCTAGCGAAATAGTCCTCAATGAATTTGACAATCATTACAACCAACAAACAAGGGAAGGTTTGTCTAACATCAGCGGAATAATCCACAATGGATTTGACAGTCGTTATAACCAATAAGTAAAGAAATATTTGTCTAGTATCCCATAGAATAGTCCACATGAATGGGACATCAAGGACAACCATTACAACACATTCTCAACAATATAAGCACTAAAATAACTAAAATAGTTCAACTATCTTAGTACATATGAAAGCAAACATGAAATATAAACATTCACAAAATAGTATTACAAACATCGATAGTTCATGCATGAAGAACATGCTAGCCTAAAAAGGTTTCTGTTACTAAGAAAAATTTCCAAGACACATATTTACATTGTACATCACTAGCCCTAGTAATGGGACATTGGAGCCACTCCTTTCTCCTCAAAGAACTAGTTGATCTCTCTAATTCCATGTGGAGCAGCCAAGGTGAAAAGTGTTTTGCTCATGCAATGAGGGGGTATATATAACCAAGGGGTGATGCTTACCCCTTGTGACTCTTTGACTATCATCCTGACTATTCAACTTCCTATGACTTTTCAACTTACTTGACTCTTCATATTCATGTGTGTAAATTGGACTTCCACTTTACAATGCATTTGATTTACAATATACATGGTCCACAGTAATGATGTGGGGTATGAAAACTCAAGACATGGATTTACATGAATTTTCTCACGTGGACTGGCTTGATGATGTGACAATGTCATGTTGTTGTCGCTGCTGACTGCTAGATGTGTTCTCAGATATGCTTTCTCCTCTCCTCTATATAGCTTGGTAATGTGGGGTCTTCAATGATCTTCAGTCTTGGCAGCTAGTTTCACACTTGTGTTCCTTCGCTTTCTCTTAGTAGGTCCCCTTGTCCGTTTAGCTACAATTGAGTCTTTAGGCACACTTCCCTCCTTCTTCTCTTTCTTCATCTTCTCACCATGACTTGACAATGTACCTATTCCTTTAATTCACTCATGACGAGACGGCTGATGAGCACCAGTATTGCAACAAGAATGCTGCAATTCCTGGGGCTACCAACTTTACTTTATCAACTCGGGGTTTGTACAAACATGGAGGTGACAGTATTGTATGCACAAGCAAATGTGATGGGTCCACTCTTTGTCACTGCTAACTGGTGATATACCACTATAGCTTCTCAAACTAGCCTTCTATTGATTCAGAAGAAGCTTGATTACCAATGAGGAAAAGGGAAATTTACACTAACTGAAATCTTGTCCTTTGTAGTAAGGAAAAATTGAGATCAAATGCTTAAACAAACCATTCATCTGACTACTTATAAAAGGCTTTGCTTCAAAACAATTCTAAGTTAACATGTGTGCAATCCTATTGTCTTAGGCATGTAATATGAAATAATCGAACATTCTACTGTTGTGCATGTAAATGAACACAATAACTCTTTTTTACTTTTTGTCTTTTTTGTGTCAAAATGTGAATACTAAATCCTCTTGGTGATGTCGCAAGTGGACTAGGGATGATGGTGAATGGTTGTTGGCTTGGGAGGCAAGTATGGGTCTTCTCCTATCTTCCTAGGTGCCTTTTCTACAATTCGTCCTCAAAAAAGGCCACTACAGGTCATCCTATAGGATGTCCTAATGCCTCCTACAAGATGTCCTAATGCTCCTACAGGATCCCCTGTATTTCTATAGGATCTGGCTGAGAGAAATAGTAGTGATTTGGAAAGTGGTGTAGGGCTTAGGGAAGGTGAGTGGTGGGATAAATGAGGAAAGGGAGTGGCTAGGACTCCTTTAGAGCTCAAAACAGAGTTTGTGAGGTGGTTGGATTTGCTCAAAAAACTTGGAGAAGTGTTCTTATGGAATGATGAATTTGGTGAGGGACTTGGTGGAAAAAGTGGTAATCATGGATGAATGAGATTAGGATGGAGTTTTTGGTCATGAAATCCCCCTAAAATATTGGAACTCTTGCACTGCATCAATCATTGGCATATATCCATAAATCATATCAAGCAAGAAATATTTTCAATCAACTAAAGAAAACATAATTTCATTACCTAGTTTCCTAGTTCATGCATGGAATTACTTGCAGAATGTTGTGAAATACTTATGAGATCTGGTACAAGGCTGAAGATATCAGAAATGAAAATTGAATCATATTCTTGAAAACTGATAAAATGCTGGCCTAGGTAGCAGAAAACCCTAAATTCCATAAGAAATCATAATTTTGTCTTTTTGGGGCTACATAGGAGTTCTTTACTCAAAACATGGTCCCTAAAGGGAGGAGTGGGGCCAAATATACCTACTATCAACTTTTTGATATTCCTTTAGCTTCCTAAGCTACTGCTAAAGAAATTCACAAATGGAAGCAAACTAATCAAATCCACAACTACTTGTAATGAAATAATGCTAAAAACAATTCAATAATTAATCTATGAAATCAGCTAAGCATACATATACAAGGAGAGGAGCCTTTGCTGCTAGGGTTGGGCCCTAACCCAAGAGCTTCAGCCCTCTGAGTCAACTCAGTATTGGATCAAGGAAATGCTCATTCTCATTACCATATCAGAAAAATTACACAACAATTTCTTCCACAAGTCTTGAACTCGAAAATTCTTAGTGCTTTTACATCAAAAATCTGAATCCTAATGAGGCTCTAGGCCTCTTTATTTATACAACTAAACTCTTCAATGACTCCTTAAATCTAGGGAGGCTCGGCTCCCAAACTCAAGATTAACTGGCTCTTTAACTGTCATTGGCTCAACTGCCTTTTAATCTTCATGACTCAGCTGCTTGCAACTCCGAGCTAGTGTGATTTGATGGAGGAATATTCAAATGAGTGAGGATTAAATGAGGAGGATCTATCTCCTACAATCCATCCTCCTTGTCTCATTCGAGTTTCTACCCTTGATTAGCCAAAATTGCCATGATTTTCTCTCAAAAACCTGCAATCAATGCACATTAGTCCACTAGACATGACACCTCACTTTTACTCATCTCATTAAGAAAAATATAATCAAAATATGTAAGGAATTATGAGAAGATTTGATTTAAATAAGATTGGAGGTGTATTAATGTCCATATAATTACCTAATCATGAGGCTCATCAATGACATCAGTTCGAAAATTCCCTAGTCTAAGATGATGTTTTATTATCAATGAACTGAGCCTGGGAAAAGTGATAGGTTGGAAGAGAGGGCCAAGTAACTATGCATTGTGCAGTTCCAAGTGACAAGGAGAGAGCTTGATCACTAAGACTGCGTAGAGCGCAGCTCAGGCTTAACCGAGGAAATTTTCAACACAGTCCCCACTAGGGATAGAAATTGTGTAGTGGCCACTAGGATTTATAATTGCATAGTTCAAGTCAGTAGTGGTTGATGTGAGATGAGGCCCTGAGAGGTCAGTTCTATGCAGTTTTAAGAAGCAAGCGGGACTGGGAAACAGAGATATCTGGAGGACAAATCCGTACAATTCTTGAGGTCAGTGACCTCCGGATGAGGGAAGGACATTGGAGGTAACATCTATGCAGTTTTGGATGCCAAGGAAGGATGGGATCTCTTCGCATTGTGGGGTTCCAGCAAGAAAGAGAAAATATTAAGGACTGAAAGTGTGGAGTGCACATTTCAAGTCAAACTGGGAGGAAAAATTTTGCAATTCTAGGCATGAAGGAAGGCTGCTAGGATCTGAAATGGCGCAGTAAAATTACCCTGGAGGACAATGACTATGCATTGTTTAGTTCCAAGAAACAAGATCACATCAATGAGGGCTTAGACTACACAATATGTAGTTCATTTGGGGCATGATGAAGCTAAGTTTCCTGATCGAGAATATTTTTTGAAGTTGGCCAAGTGTGGGAGGAAGATAGAATTGTGATGAACTTGAACTTATGATGACACACTTAGCATACTTCGACGACATGACGACATAGACAACCAGAGTAACAAACAAAGAATTACCATATGTGTGAGTGTCTCCTGACAATAAGAAACAAGTGCGACACTTGGGATTGGCGTTAGGATGACCATGACAACACTTGTGCGACATTTCTCAAGAATTTGTGTATAAGTGAGGCAGGTGTTTATATGGCTAGGACAACTCGTATACACAAACAGTAACCTTCAAAACCACCAGAAAAGGATTGCATCATTACATATCAGTCAAACATGCCAAAAGATGACATTTAGCCCAACATACAAAAAGGAACAAAACACTTAGTGAAAAAACATGGAATGACTTTCAGTGTTTGCGACTATACATGTCATTGAAGACATAATGATATGACAATGATACATTTTCTTTCATACTACGCGAAGAGGTGTATTTCATGAAATATGTGGTTTCTTTTTCATACCTACTCTCTAAAGGGTTGTGAATCAGATGGAGTCTTCATATGGTCCCGACCTTCTATCATACCCCGAGGTTCCTTGGTCTTCTTATCTAATGATTATCTTTTCCCCTCAACTCCTTGAGTTTCATCTAGTATGTCCACCTTCTTCATCTCCTTCTTTATCATCTTTCCATAGTGCAAGAGAGTACCTGTTTCTACAGCTCACTCATGACAAGCTGAAATTAGTCTGAAACCCCTAGCCTAAGAGAGCATTTGGATTCATGAACTGGGCCAGGACCAAGTGACAGGTGAGGAGCAAAGGCCTAGTGACTTCGCGATTGCACAATTCAAGTAGCCAAGGGTCAAGCTTGATCACTGAGACTATGCAGTGTACAGCTCAGGCTAGACTGGGGGAATTTTCTACACAGTCTTCACTGAGGGAAACATGTATGTTGTGCCCACTAAGGGACAAAATTGCTCAGCTCAAGCAAGCAGTGGTTGCTGCGTGATGGGTCCCTGGGAGGAAACACTGCATAGTTTCAGGAGGCAATGAGTTTTGGCTAAGGGAGATACACTGGAGGAAGCATATGCATAATTTTGGATGCCAAGGGAGGCTATGATTTCTGTGCATTGTAGAGTTTCAACACGCAAGGAAAGAGCTTGAGGGTTGCAAATGCGAAGTGTGCATTTTAGGAAGGCTGGATGAGGGTATCTTTCTAGGAATCCTCCAAAATTTGTCTAGGTGTGGGATCACTAGAACTGATGTGAAAAATGATAGAACTTGACTGTGACCAAAAAATTGGACATTAGTGATACAACATAGACCATGCAAAACATATGAAAACATACTTCGCTTAATGCAACACCCTTTCTAGAAACTTACAATAAGTGTGGCTTTGAGGATAGACTTTGTGAGGATAATGACGACACTTGTTTATTAGTGCGTGAAACTTCAGAAATGGCTGCAAAACATGTCTATATGATGAGAATAACTCATTTTCACAAATATTTCCCCTTGAATCAAACCAAAACTCCTCTTTGCATGAAAAGTGATAATTCCCATGCCCGATGATGACACTTGCTCTATAAAAGTAAAAGTGTAAACGACTCTTGAGATACAAGAAGGGAGCTTGAAATCATAATCTAATAAATGAGTGACAAAGGAGATATTGACCACAGGATCCATAGTAGGCTCCAAAATTTGAGTGTAGGCCAAAATTTTGGAGGGTGTTGTAGCCACTACAACACTTGGTGACACACTGGTAGAATCCAGATTCTCTTCTTTGGTTAACTCCTTACATGCAAGGCCTTGGTTCTTCAAGGAGTATTGATTCATCATGGATATTACTTTGGCCTTCCCACTTGCCCCATGATTAGGCACAGTCCCCTCTATACCTTCTGAGTTGAAAACAACATAAGATTTAGTGTGATCACAATGTTTTGAGTTGGGAAGGGTAGTGTAGCTCACGAGCTTAATATTTTTAGAGTATAATTTTTCATCTCTAGTGTAGCTCTATTTATAGTAGGCCTAGATAGTACCCTAGTGGAGTCATGCAGGAAAAAAATATTGCTTCGCTGCTAGCGAGCCTAGACAGTACCCCAACAGAGTCGCTTGCGTCACCTCTTTGCGTAGGAATACTTTCTCTTCTTTCACCTCTATTTATTTATTTAAAGAGAACTGTGTATCGACACTTATTTTTTTTATTGATTGAAGAAGAGGATTTTCCTTCAGAGATGCATATAAAGACTCTGATTTATGTTTTCTCATTTAGATTTTTCCCTTCTCCACTTCTACTAGTTGGATAAGCTTGAGAACACCAAAGAAGAAAAAATAGAGTATAGGCATGAGGTTTCTAGACTAGACATGGACTTATGTTTGGACCAAAACTCTCCTTACGGACAAATCATATTTTCTGTCGGAACTTCATCGGCCAAAAGGTGTAACCAACACAAGGAAGATAGACAGATGGCTAGCTAAATGTTGAAGCGTCACAAGACTCTTTGTAGTTCGGCCACACACATACTAAGAATTCAATTTGCAATGGGGGTTCCAAACTACTCCCAAAAGTGGATTTTTGGGGGAAATTAACAACTGTCTCTAAAAGTCACTTTTGGGGGTAGTTCATATCTTTTCAGAAACTTCCCCTAAAAGTCTTGAATTTTAGAGGTGATTCTTCTAGGGAGGTTTTTGAGAAAAATACCCCAAAAAGTCAATTTTCAAGGGAGGTTCTAAACCACCCCCAAAAAGTCAATTTTGGGGGGCGGTTCGTATCTCTTAAAAGTCCTCCCCTAAAGGGCTGGACTTTTAGAGGTGTTCCTTTTGGGGGGGAGCGGTTTAAAAAATATCCCTAATGCTAAAACCACCTCCAATTCCCACTTTGGAGGCAGATAATGACCTTCCCCGCCCTCCGAATCATTTTTTGTAGTAGTGAATGCACAAAATTTGGAAGTTTGAACCTACTCCATCACAATTTTTATAAAAGAGTTGAATCTAAACAAGATATAGAGGAAGATATGCTATAAAATGGGGGAGATGTGATTTATTCAGGGAAATATAAGATTGTTGTATGATCAACCTCATTTTCCACAACATGGTGAGAAGAAGGCATGCATATCCTATGATATGGATAGTAGTTAGAATTTTCTACCAACAAAACTCAGAAAATGGAAGTTTAGGATTATTGACCTAAAGGAAGATCTCAGGAATATTAAGCATCCTACATTTCATGAAGAGCACAAGAAGGGTGAAACCTTAGAAGTTTGGATACTAGGAATAAATAAGTTTCTCCAAATATATAATTACACGTCTAACCTAGAGGCTATAATAGCCATCTACCATTTGGAAGACAAAGCATCCATGTGGAGGGAACACCTTAGGCAGGTGAAGAACTTGGATGTTGAAGAGTTAATTTGGGAACAATTTCAGGAGTATTTTTCTAAGAATTATTTGTCTGAGTTCTATTATGACTCAAAAATGTAGGGGTTCTTCGAAATCAAACTAGGAAATTTGACAATGGAAGAGTGTGAGAAAAAGCTCTTGGGACTATTGAAGTATGTTGGTTTTATCAAAGATGAGAGAATTAAGATCCATAGGTTTTTGAGTGGGATTCCTTCATACTCTAGTGAAAATATTAATTTTGATGAACCTAAGACCCTAGAAGAGGAAATAAGGAAGGAAAATACCTCTAAGGTCTAGACGAAAACAAGTTTTAATCAAGAAAATGAAGTATAAAATAGAGCAAAAGAAGAAAGGATACAATCTGCCATCTCTCAAATAGATAAATCAAAAGAAACAACTCATATCCAATGTACACAAAAAGTTAGAATTGTTGTGGAAAATACCAAGATATCTAACTATTCATTGTTGGGGATGTGAGGGAGATGATATGTTCAAGGAATTCCCTCATACATATGCTAATTAAAGTTGGAACTATTCATCACATACAAGAAGTGGGTACAATGGAGCACAAGGGAAAAGTCATGCCTAGAATATATGCATCTTTGGACAATAAACAAGTTGATCATTAGACACACATGATCAAAGTTGAAGGCAAGATTAATGACCAATCCATTGCAGTATTAATTGATTATAGAGCTAGTCATAGTTACTTTGATCCAAAGCTCATTGACATATTTAGTTTGAAAAATACTAAACATTCTGGGACTTGGTTAGTATGAGATAAAAATGAATAATTAATCAGTTGGTAAAAGAATGCCAAATCATCATGAATCATGTAGATAACAATGCATATTTAAATATTATTCATTAGGATCAATGGTTGTATTATAGGAATGGATTGGATTGATAAACAACTTGCAATCCCATATTATTACAATAAAGTCTTTGTCTATCCCAATCAAGTGTGAAATAAAGGAAGGTGTAGGGGATTCCAAGACCTATCTCAGTAAGGCAAGAATCATCCATGCACATGAAGAAAAAATTTAGGAAGAGATGTCATATTTATTATATGCACGTATAGGAGGAAACCAAGGATAATATACCTAATATCGAGGAGTATCTGGTATTGAAGGAGGATGAATATGTTTTTGGTGAAATTCCAAGACTACCACCTAAAACAAATATTGATTTTTCAATTGATTTAATGTTGCTAGCAGCCCCAATTTCCAAAACACCTTACAAATGAGTGTTCCTCAAATTCAATAGTTGAAAATACAACTTAAAGAAATATATATATATATATATATATATATAATATATATATATATATATTATATATATATATTCCCAGGTGTCTCTACATGGCATTCCCCAGTTCTTTTTGTTAAGAAGTAGGATGGGACATTGAGGTCATATATCAACTTCATGCAACTAAACAAGATGATGATAAAAAACAAATACCATTTACCTATGATGGATTATTTATCTGACTAGTTGAGAGGAGAGAAGGTATTATCCAATATTGACACAAGTCAGGATTAAAGAATAAGATATCAACAAAACAATGTTTATAACTACATATGGTCACTACGAATTTTTGGTGGTTCCCTTTGACTTATTGATGCACTAGTTGTTTTAACGTGTTTAATAAATGGGATTTTCAAGGAATTTTTAGGTAATTTTGTTATAGTTTTCTTAGATGGCATCCTTATATATTCAAAATTAGAATAAAAACATGAATATCATTTGAAGATTGCATTGCAAGTATTAAGAAAGCATTGCCTCTATGACACACTAAGTGCTCATTTTATCAAGAGTAGATTCATTATTTTGGCATATAATATTGAAGAAAGGAATAACAATGGATCTGGCAAAATTAAAGCTTTCAACAAGTTGTCTATACCCAAAAAATGTAACTAAGTTTAAATCCTTCATGGGGTTAATAATCTACTACATGAGGTTTATTGAGGGATTCTCGTCAATATCACACCCATTCACCTCCTTACATAAAAAGGGGGTAGGATTTGAATGAAATCTTAAAACTGAAAAGGTTTTTGAATAATTGAAGCACCTTCTAACCAGTACACTAATTCTCTAGAGATATTACCTAAATGAGTTCTCCAGAGAAGTTAGCTAAATGAAAAAATCATTATATCCGTTAATGCATCAAGGAGGGTTAGAAGGGGTCCCCTTACAAAATGGACATGTGGTATGTTATGAGTCTAGAAAGGTGAATGACCATAAAAGTAATCATGTGATGCATGATGTGGAATTGGCATCATTTTTTTACGCCCTCAAAAGGTGGAGACATTACCTTATGGGTACAAAGTTTGAACATAGAATTAACCACATTGGCCTTAGGCACTTGTATGAACAACCGACTTCAACACAAGGAAACTTAGGTGGATGGATATCTATTTGATTATGATTTTGAACTAAAATACATTAATTAAAATGAGGATATATTCATGGATCCACTCAATAGGAGAATTCATGAAGTACATGCAATAAACATCAATGTGTGTCAATCTAAATTGGGATCCCAAATTCTAGAGGATAGGAATAGATACTAGCAATATAGTCAAATTAAAATAGCATACAACAAACCAATTTATAGCATAAATATAGATATTATGAGTTAAATAAGGATGTATAACTCTTGTATAAATCTCAAACTATGTACCCAAATTCACAAGAGCTAAAGACAGTGATATTATAAGATGCATAATGTGTCATATGTTGGGCACCCTCGGGCTCAAAATAATGTAACAACATGTGAAATGTAGTATTGTTGGTTAGGTATTAAAAGAAAATACTTGATTACATATCTAGATGCTTAAAGTGACAAAGAGTCAAAATTTAAAATAGAAATCCAACAAGATTACTACAAACCATACCCATTCTTGAGTGGAAGTGGGAGATTATTCCAATAGATTTATCACTAAACTCCATAAGTTTGTAACACAACATGATTCTATAATGGAAGTTTCATAAGAACGGACTAAAGCTGCCCATTTTATCCTAATAAATCTGAAACACAAGGTAACAAATATTGCATATATATTTGTAAAGGAAATCACCAAGTTGCATGGGGTACCTAATGCCACCATCTCGAACAAGGACTCCAAGTTCACATAAAAATTTTGGAATCACTTGTTCAAAGGATTAGGATTTGACCTAAAATTTAGCATTACATATCACCAGAAACTACATGGACAAACTAAGAGATTTAATCAGGTGACTGAGGAAATACTCAAGATGGGTATGATAGATAAGCCATACAAATGGAAATATTACATGCACTTAGTAGAGTTTATGTACAAAAATGGATACTAAATATATTTGAAGATGAGTCTATTTGAAGCTAGCAATTCACTTTTGTGGACCTTTTGAGATCCTGGAAAGAATTGGTTTAGTGGAACATCAACTTGCATTACTTACATCCTTGCATATTCATGATGTATTTCATATTTCTTTTCTTAAAAGTACATTCCTAATTCTAACCACATGATTGATTGGAATGTGATTCAAGCAGATCATGAAGAATATTTTAGGTAGAACTAGTATACATTCTAGATTGAAAGTGTTGGGTAATTTAATTGTTAGCTAAATTACTTGTCATTAAATTGTCAAACCTGGATTTCATGAACTTGTGAAGTATACTTGCCCAATATATGTTAGGAATGAACTTTCATTTTCAAGAGGGAATCCTAATTTATTGAAAGAAATGTAAAAACTGAAATAAAACCTATTCATGAAAAATGTCAAAGATGAGTATGCACACACTTTCTTTTTCAAAAGTATCAAATTATGAACTTGGAAAAAAAATAATTTAATCTATGAAATTGAAATGACAATTGAAATGAAAGTAAACTTACTCTATTTACATGAAAATAAATCTATTCTAGTGACATGAAAGTAAGACTATTTTACCAACATGAAAGTAAATCTATTCTAATGACTTGAAAGTAAATTTAATCTAAAAAGAAGAAAAACATATGCTAAGAAAGCATTAATTCTTAAACTATGAAATTTAAAGGAAACCTATTCTAAAAGTAGGGAGAGATCAATTGAAATTACTAATGTGTGCATTTTCAAATTAGAATCATTCATGAGCATCTATCAAACAAATTGAAAAGAAATGAATCTATGAGATGAAAGAAATAATGTTTGACTTGCAAAAGAAGACAAACAGAATGAGCATAAAATAATGTAAACAATGCAATTATTTAAAAGAATTTAAATGAATCATAAAAGAAACTAATCTATCTGAAAAAAATGAAATATTAAAATGAATCTCATAGTCACTAGGTGGTCAGCCCAAAGTGCATGAGAAGTGGAAAATTGATAAAATGCTTGATCAAACACCAAATGAAGGAAAAACCATATCAAAGTGAACTACAATGGTATTCATTACAACAATAATAAGCATAGTGTCAATCCTTAACATCCAAAAATAAATATTGAAGCATGAGCATAGCTCCCAAACTTTTCACACCTTTTGAGAGGAGTATGCACTCCTATTTATATAAAAAGTAAGATAACTAACTCATAAATATAGATCCACAAATCTCTCCTAGATCCACAATATCTAATGTGGTTACAACGATGTGTTGACATCTAGAAATAGCATCTCTTCATATCCTCTCAATAATCTCTCCTAGCTTTGATAAGAGACACTTATGAAAATTTCCATGATTCTTCTCCAAGAATTGTGCTTGACCAATGATCTCAAATCTTCAAGAGTTTGAAGAGGAATTCGAATTTGAGTCTTGGAGGCCAAATATGACTGCCTTTGAATCTTCAAATATGCCTACATGTAACAAAATTAATCCAACCTTTATATATAAGTGGCACATGTTATTTTTCTAATATTTAACGATAGATTCACTTAAAATACCAAAATAAATTTATTGGAAAATCATATATCTGAACCCATATTTGATCATGAAGATGGTCTTCGTGCATGGTTATAGAGTTGTGTAATATGGAAAATTCTGAAGCAAAGTGAAAGACAAAAGATAAAATGAATGATATTTTGGAGACTCAACATTCCCCCCAACTGAAGATGTTGCATGTCCTCATGCAACTTTGCATTGATTATCATGGATTGTAGTATTTTATGAGGTAGAAGATTAAGTCATTTTATAACTTTGAGATACTCTTCAAAGCTTGCATCTTTTGAAAAGTCTTCTTTATCTAAAAGATATCCAAGTGGCAACTCTTATGGTCGGTTCTTGTGTGGCAACCATAACTATTTAAAGTATTGGTTCTTGTGTGACAAAACCTTTATTTTATTCTTCTTCTTTCTGCAACAAAGAATACATAAGAATGTACTCAAAATGAAGACTTGTTCATATACATATCAATCAATCTTTGCTCATAATTTGAATCTTTTACAAAACATATCCATCTTTAAAGAACCAAAAATAGCAACAACATTAAGTTGGCAGAAGCATGTTGGTCAAGAATGTATGAGGTTATGGAATATGGAAATGAAAAATGGTAATGAATATCGTCCCCCCAACTAAAGGTGTTTTTTTCTTTTGAAAATGGGGAAAGCAATGTCACATGGGAAATTTTCCAAATACATGTCTTTTAGCATTTAATGAATCAATGATTAAAGATTGGAAAACAACATACCTTCACCTACCTGAAAAGTTGATAAGTTATGCATCTGTGAAATCTTGGCTGTTGTTGTTGGATCATAGAATGTGAAGTGAAAATTTCTAATGTGCTGCTTCATTTCATGGTTGTATGAATAGTGGATGAAATATGAAAGTTGCATCTTTGTGCCTTATTATTGTTGGAATTAACGTTTAACTTTATAACTAAATCTTGATTTATTGGAACATTACTACAAGTTGTTGGAATCATATAGTCTTCATTCATATCCGCATCATGGAATAATTCTTTTCTATGTGAATAAATTTTGTTGATGTAAAACATAGAAAGAAATTGTTGGATTACTGACCACTAATGAATGCCATTAACTAACATGAGACTACTCACCATTAATGTCAATGAGATTCAAGGTGCCCAAGTACATTTTACTAGGTATGAATAAATGAGTTGAAGCCGAGTCACTTAGAAGATCCAACAAATAGCCTGACATTTATGTATTCTCACTTTTCATTGACGAGTTAACTTGCCATTCAAGCATGCAAGCCTCAAGGTACTAAAAATAACTCTAGTCTTAAACCCAAATAATGTGTTGAACTTGATGGGTCAAGACTTTCTAGAAGGAGGGCCTTACTAAATTCCCCATCATCTAACATGAGCATAAGGTAACGATTTAAAGGACCATAGATGAAATATTTTCATTTATGAAGGTGGCTTTATTTTTTAAAGGGAAAAGTACAAGAAGGTAACTCAACATTGTAAGTGAGCTTAATGATTTTATTCATGGGTTGGGGATGAAATCTAAGTGAGGCAAGAAAGTGTGAAACTTGCAAAGGAAAGTGATTTTGAAGTAATGCTATAGGAAGATGGAAATTCATGGATGAACTGTAAGCTTGGGGAAAGGGGAAAATAAATGAGTAGAAATGGCACGATAAATTTTGTTCTAACATGGACTTGACTTCTTCATGTTCTCCTAAAAAAGGAAATGGGTTTTTGGAAACCACTTGTGCATAGATTAATCTTCTTTGATTATCTTGAAACCTGCAAAAGTTTAGCACTAATCTGCAATAAAACATAAGATTCTTGAAGGAGAGAGATGACCAGTCTCTCTTCATATGATATACACACAAAAAAATCATAAATAATGCCAATAATATAATTTCAAGGAAGATAAAATGAAATGAAATCCACTTTTAACTATCAGGAAGTGATGCATATTAGATTACCTATTAGTATTTTCTTGATAATTTCTTCGTTTGATGCCCAATTTTAGTGATTCAAAAGCCAAGTTAAAGAAAATTCATATTAGAAACATGTTTTAATGATCTAATGATGGTTTACAAGTCCAATTGCTGCAAAATCCATTAAAATTAATAATAATAATAATAATAAAATTGACCATTTTATTATTATCTCAAATTATAATGAAAACTATCTCATCGCATATAGCTCGTCAAGATCTTTCCAACGACACTTGAATCCCCTCAAACGGACGTCGCATGAGAAAGTTATGATTGTTTGAAGTTTAGAAAAATAGTAAAAATGGAGGCATGGGTTCCATGTAGCAACACCAGAGAGTGCCACATGGTAGTACCAAAAGATGCCATGTGGACGCTGAAGTGGAAAGATGATGTAGTATTTACTAAACAATTGTTGACATGTCAAAGTGAGTCAGCACTGTGATTAGGCAATGACATGGCAACAAGTGTCCAATGATTATTCCTACAAATTGAGACCTATAATCGTTATACCACATTTCTCACCTTATGAAACACCATATGGAGAATTTTTCTTTCATGTGAATCGTAACTGTTTACCACATTGATTCGTCGTCCTTTCCTATAGAAATTGTGTTTTGAGTGGAGGAGGAGATGAGATGAGATGAGATGTGTGTGCATCATGGGATTTTTTTTTTACGTGCACCTTCATTCAAGCTTTGCTCTGTTCATGGATTTTACCAACGCCATCATACAAATACAAATATAAATACAAATGGCTTCCTTCGTTTCTCATGGATTTTACCAACGATATCATACCATTCAAGTCACGACATAAAATTCACGGTTTCTTTTTATCTGCACACAACAACAAATCATTTCATTTTCACTTTCCTTTTATTGTGTTGCATTTCTTTTATGTAAAAAATTAATTAATTTTAGGTTTATTATTTAATTTAGATTTTGTTAGATGAAAGGGCACGATCATAAGATCATGCCCTTTCCTAAAGGGTGCCATGGCGATATATAAGCCAGGCAACCCATTGTAAATCATCATCATCTGTCTATTATTTTATTAATAAATTATTTCTATATATATTTTTCTGTTTATCCAGAAGTTTTATACTTCATCTGGTATCGGAGCAAGTTCGATTGCTGGCTTCTTGCTGCATACGACCTCCAATTCTCCTCAACCCTACGTCTCTGCTCGTGATCACCCCGCTCACTGTTGCATCTATCCGCAACACCTCGAATCCCCATCCGCTGCTCTTTCCACCACTCCCCGCTGCATAAGCGACCAAACCTCTATCCGCTCTCTTTCGTTGTCCCTATCCATCCATTCATCGTGTAGCTACCACCGTCCACTATACGACAATTTGTTGCTGCCTAGACTTACCAGCTGCGTGGAATAAACATCTGCGTTGTCCCTATCCATCCACTCATCGTGTAGCTACCACCGTCCGCCATACGACAATTTGTTGCTGCCCAGACTTACCAGCTGCGTGGAATAACCATCTGCGGGAGTCAAAGTGTAATCTGCCCACGGCTGCCGCCAATAGACGTGGCCGTTGATCTCCAGCATTTCATTACATTAAATAGCGGTAAACGTAAATTCAATATTACCTTTTCGTTATATATATAGTTATAATAAACTATATTATATAGTTATATATTATACACTATATATATATTATAATTATAACGCGATTTGATTATATATATATCATATTTAATT
>APFE031009036.1:76698-92346 GCA_000404065.3 Pinus taeda
GTATAAAATTTATTTTAGCTAATAAAAAAAAAAAGAGGAAAAATATTTTCGCTGGCAAATAAATACACGCCCCTGCAAACCCGCTCAATGTCGACAATGACAATGGCGGATTTCCAAAAAAAATTATTGTATGCAGAGCATAAGATAAATAGCAACCACGACGAGGTCAATAAAAAGCTTGAGGAGCAAGCAGACAAAATCAAAAATCTTCAAGATACGACGAATCGAATAGAAATAAAGATGGAAAATTACCATGTTCAGACAAAAGCAGGGATTAGAGAGGCCTTAACAATGCTGAAAAATCTGTGTAAAAGGTCGAATTGTACACCCGAACAACTACTAAAAGAAGGTGAAGAGAATCAAGAACACATCTCGTCAGATTCAACTAAGTCCACATACTCTCATGACAAAATTGAATCCCCAAAAAAATCAGCGACACCCCACCAAGAAGCGAGTAACACAGCATTTACAAACAAGCAACTCTGGGATAACTTTACCAATCAACACCCTTTTTTCGCTCAACCAGTGGCAACATATCAGCGACGGGCAAAAGTCGAGATGCCTAAATTTGATGGAAACGAAAAAAACAATGTTGCATGGATAAATAAAGCAGAAGAATACTTTGAGATATATGACATCAATGACGATGACAAAAAGCTCAGGCACGCATCCATGAAAATGGAAGGAGAAGCATATAACTGGTATATGTGGTGGAAAAAGACAACACATGTCATTAGCTAGAGAATATTTAAAGATGCATTCTTCAAAAGATTCCAAGGTGTAAAGGAAGAAGAATTCTTTTCAAAACTCATCAAATTACGACAAAAGGAAGTGTGGATGAATACACTCAAGAATGGGAGACCTTAGTAACACGAGTACCTGGGTTATCAGAATCTCGTTTGATTCAATCATATGTCTCAGGACTTAAATCCCATTTACAAGAAGAACTTTAGATGCATGACATTAAATCTATAGAAGTAGCAAGACGAAAAGCAAAAACAACGGAAAAGAAATCTGAACCAATATTTTGGTCAACAGTGGAAAAAGCTTATGCAAGACGAAGGATACCCCCGTATGTGGACTCAAATAATACAAGATATGTTCCACCACATTGTCGTGAAGATGAAAAATCTAATGTGGAAATGCAAAGGATAAAAGAGGGTAAATGTAAACGCTGTGGTGAGAAATGGGACCCCAAACATAGATGTGCTAAAGGAAAAGAACCAAAGAACCTATATAATTGTGAAGCAACCAATGATTCAAACAGTGAATATTATGACATACAAGAAACAGAGGATGCCCTAGAATTCTCACTAGAATTAGATGACGGAAGTACTCCGCAAGTGTCATTATCAGCCATGACAAGTATATCACAACCTCAGACCTTGAAGTTAAAAGGACGCATAAAGAAGAACAACATAGGGGTTCTCATCAACTCTGGAAGCACACACAATTTTATAGATACGACTGCGGCCAAGAAACTCAATATCTTTTCATTTCCCTTACCAAACATGAAAGTGATGATAGCTAATGGTAAGAAGATTGAAAAGGTAGGGAAATGTCATAAAGTCAATTTGCAGATTCAAGACTTTAAATTAGAGTCCCCGTTCTTCACAGTACCATTAGGAGGAGTAGATGTAGTCTTAGGCATCCAATGGCTACGAACTTTAGGTACTTATGCCGCCAACCATCAAGTACAATTTATAAAATTCAAATGGGGAGGTCAGAAGTACAAACTACATGGATTCCAAGCACCAGAAAATCATGTTGTGTCATCATCTCAGATGATGAAGCTGAGTCGAAGAAGAGCACCTGCTTATGCAATACAATGTCATCAATTAGAAATGTTATCTACAAATATGACCAAAGAAGAGTCACCAGAGATGCAAGATCTAATTCAGAAGCATGGAAAAGTATTTCAAGACCGACCTATGAAAAAGCCATACCGATATCCACATCTCCAAAAAACGGAAATTGATAGATTAATCCAAGACCTTTTAAAGTATGCGACCTTGATCATCTTAGAATATCTGATCAAGTGGAAGGACTTACCCGAAGAAGACGCTTTCTGGGAGAATGAATCATTCTTCAACAACATCCGTCGTTACTTATGCTTTGAGGACAAAGCATTCTTTTGAGAGGAAGGCAATGTTATGTAAAAAATTAGTTAACTTAGGTTTAGTATTTAATTTAATTTTAATTAGACGAAAGGGCACGATCATAAGATCACGCCCTTTCCCAAAGGGTGCCATGGCGGTATATAAGCCAGGCAACCAATTGTAAATCATCATCATCTGTCTATTCTTTTATTAATAAATTATTTCTATATATATTTTCTGTTCATCCAGAAGTTTACACTTCACCTGCAATCAGGAACTTGACCTTTTTTGGATTGCATTGTTTTGGATGCACTGAATTCCCATTATTATGGGCTATTCAACCATAGGAATTGCGCAAGGAAATAGGGGCTTGGAGAGTAGCAGAAGAGGCTAGAGATTGGCTTGAGATTACTTGTGAGTAGGGAGATTGATCATACTAAGTGTTGGGATTGTTCTTGTGAGAACAAACATTGTATTATCATCTTATATTTTTGATATATGCAATATAGATAGCGGGGTTTTGAGCAATGACTTTCCCTATATACATCTTGTGTTATGTGCCATTGATTTATCTTCTTCTTGTTCTCATTGTTTTCATCGATCTATTGGCTTCCGTTGGTTAAAAGTAGAATTATATTCTTGTCCCGTGCTTTAGTAAATTGCATGAGCTTATGAATCTACAATATTTTCTACAAATCTTTTAACAAAATTATTCTGCGCAAGGAAGGATTGCATGGATTTCTTGTTGCGTGGTAAGGGGATTTAAGATATCATCTTGATTTGATCTGGATCTATGCATATTCCTTATTTATACATAATAAATCCTAGAAGCTTACCTTCGTTATGAGAAAAAATGACTTTTTAGGATTTAAGGAGATTCCAAATTTTCTACATCTTTCAAAGATTTGTTTTAAATCATGTAAATGATTACTCCTTTGTTTAGAATAAATTGTAATGTCATCTAAATACACTACAATTGTCTTATTGATCAAACCTCTAAAAGCAATATCCATGGCTCTTTGGAAAGTAGCTCCAACATTGATTAGCCCAAAAGGCATTTTTTGATAAGCATATGCCCCCCCACTCGATTCTGCATGTGGTTTTTAGTTTATCATCTTGATGTATAAGAATCTGATTGTAACCTGAAAAACCATCTAAGAAAGATATTAGCTCAGAACTAGCAATAGATTGTAAAATTTGTTCCATTGGAGGCAAAGGAAAGTTATCCTTTTCACAAGCTTTGTTTAAATTTTGAAAATCTATACAAATACTAATACATCCATTATTCTTTCTTACTCGCAAAAGATTTGAAACCCATTTGTAATGTTTGACTGGGAAAATGATTTTATCTTTGAGAAGCTTATTCAGTTCAGTCTTAATTTGGGCTTCCAAGTTGGGGTGATTTTTTCTAATCTTTTGTTGAATTGGCTTGACATCTAGCATCATAGGAATGGTGTGTTGAACGATGGATGTGTCATAAGTTTTAAGGTCATCATAATTCCATGCAATTACATCCTTGTATCTTTTCAATAGATGAATGGAAATCTCTCTTCTGGTGAAAGTCCAAGGCCTAAATTGATGTTCTGAGGCTTATGATCAAATCCTAAGTTAATCAAATCAAATATCAAAGTAGAACTTTGAAGCTTGAAATTAGTTACCTTTTTGAACCTATCTTTCATATCATATAAATCATCCAATTTCACTATAGGTTTAGGTAAAGAGTTTTCCTTAGAAGATTTATTTAACTGCTTGTCATGCTCATCTTCATCAGTAATCTAATCAAAGTAAGACCCTTCATATGTCAGAAAACTTAAGATGTCATTGTTATCATTAAACACATGCCAATTAGTAATGTTGTCTGGAATGGAGTGGCGAAAAAAAATTATTCAATAGAAAATCTGTCAAGAATGAAATCCTCAAGTGGAATGAGTTTGGAAGCAACATTTTCTAGGAGGTCACCACTAGCATTATGTATTCTTGAGATAGGAGCTATATTGAATGCAGTAAAATGATAAATGGGGCCTTGGATCAAAGACTGGTAATTCTTAAGGTGACTAGAAACACAATGGATGTTGTTTCTAATTTGCTTGAGAACAATCTTTGAATCACCAAAAACTTTAAGGTATTTGATACCAATACTAATGGCTTTCTCTAAGCCATGTACCAATGCTTCATATTCAACAACGTTATTGGTACAATCAAATTCCAATCTGCAAGCCAACATAGTTTTTTCTCCATAAGGGTTAACTAAGATGCAACCATCTCCTGCACCTTCATTAGATTTTGATCCATCAAAATAAAGAGTCCCAAATAAACTATCATGCTTATTTACAAGGCTTTATACAATATTAATACACTTAGATGAATTTGTTTGGGAAAAAATTTCAATTTGAGATGAAACAAAGTCAACTAAAAAGGTAATTTCTTGTGGAGCTTGAAAATTTCCAAACAAAGATTCAAAAGAGTAACTTCCAAGAATGTTTTTTGTAAATACTACTGGTTTGTTTTCCTCATCAAAATCAGTCATTGAATATTTCATGTGTTTCTCCCTGTCAACGCGAATTTGATTGGGTTTTCCATTAGGGAAGCCACATGTGTGACCAGTCAGTTGCAAAGTAACCATGTAGTTTTTTAGACTAGTCTCTACTTAGAATAAGACCATAGAATTCAGGAATTTCTACAACTAATATATATATATTATTTGACAAACCTTTAAATTGGAAGATAATCTTATTAAAACATAATTCATCTCTCCCAAAACTTTGACTTTTATGCGTTCTAATTGAACAATATGAACAATAGATTTCTATGGTGAAATATTTAATTTAAGACACACCACATAAGGCATGAAATTTTATGATGCACCAGATTTTGCTAGACAATTATGAACATTATTGTTAAAAATCTCGAAAGTCAATAAAAAGGGAGGAGCATGGGAATTTGATCTATCTCCAATCAAAATGGCATCTGATGGGTCAATTTTATCCGAAGATATATTAATAGTTTTTCCTTTCCCTTTTGAGGCCTTTGCAGTGACAACAGTAGGCAAGTGAGATGCAAGAACTGCATTCAATTATTTAAGTAAAACCTTTTGTTGTTGTTTTAATTTGCTAACCTCATAAAGGGAAATGTTGGCTTTGACCTTTTTCATGTCTTCCACAATATTATACTCCATATTATGAAAGATTATCAAAGTCTTAGATGAAGAAGGATATTTGGAAGTAGTTGGAACATAATCTGAAGGAGTAGAAGACTTCTTAATTGTACCTTTGTATTTTGTAGGAGGAGCAGGGGGTTTCTGTTTTTTATTTGCTATAGAGGTATGGGAAAGTCCCTTACTTCTAGTACTCACTGGTAAGGCTTCTTCTTCTTCTTCATTTTCTGAGGTAGTTAGAGTGAAATCCCATAAACCATGAGCTTCTGCTAGTTCTTCTTCTTGGGATTCTTCAGCGGATAAGGTTGATTATTCCTCTTCATCATCTTGGTCAGATTATGCATTTGATATAATGGCAGGTGGTTATGAGTGTGATGGTTGATTCCTTTTGAAAGGTCGAAAGGACTATTTAGAGGATTCATTTACTTGCTTCTTAATTTCTACCATTTCATTAAACATTGTCTTCGGAACCTTTTGTAATCCTTCCAAGTTGAAAGGATCTTTGGGGAATTTATTCTTGGATGCATATTTAAAAGAGACCTTTTGGGTCTATTTTCTTTCCTCAAGTGCAGTTTTCTTCTCAAAAGCAAAGATTCTCTTTTCCACAGATAGAGCTTCTTTCATGTTATCAAGAAATACCATTTTATTGGCTATATCTATGAACATAGCAATGTTTGAAGAAAGACAAAAAATATACCATTCAATTTGTACACTAGTTACTGGTCTGGAAGTGTCTAGGATTTTATTCAGTAATTTGTTGAATCTAGAATTAAAATCTTCGATCTTTTCATTTGGATTGGCCTTAAGATTTGATAAGTCATTAGTCAAAGTGGTGGTTGTTCGGTCATCACCAAATTTTAACAAAAATTGCTCTTTGAACGTATCCTAATTTGTTATTGACCCAACAGGAAGAGAGAAATATCATGACCGTGCAGATCCTTCAAATGTGTAGGGTAAAAGCCTGAAAACAAAATCTTCTTGTGTGACTCCATTCAGATTGATGGCTAACATGAAATTGTGAAGATGTTCCTCTACAAGGAGGCCATCATCAAGATTAAACTTAGGAAGGCACCTCATTGGATGTTTGGGAAGAGGGTGTAATGGGGGAGTCATCTGTACTACCCAAGGGTTGTTCCATGGTATATTTTCCATTTTGGAATATTAGGAACATAGGAAATTGCAGAAGATGTTGACGCTGATGAAGATTGGGCAGTTGAAGATGCTGCTCTTGTAGTGCTACTGATTATAGTTGCACTAGATGATTGTGACCGAGGAATATGAATGGATGGGATGAGAGGTTGATAGGAGGAAGGTAATGAGGTAGAGGAAGAAGCAGGACCAAGAGAACGTGTAAGAGGTGGACATGATGATAGCACCTCACCAGTAGAAGAGTGAATCTCTACGGTGCTTTTCTTTCTTCGATGAGTGGGTAATGGGAATTAAAAATGTTAAATCTAAGTTTTTCACTTTGGGATCTAGTTAATACACAATAATACTGTAAGGATGAAGAAACACTTCCTTCTGATATATTAGTTTGGGAAGATTTTTCTCCAGAAATGGAAATTTCTTCCAATTTTTGAATTAACGTTTGAACTTCAGGGGGGCCTATAGGTATTTGAGTGGAAGTTTACCCAAAGAAATTTGGAAGTGTGCTAGGAGTTTTGGTGGCTATTTGAACAAAATCAGATCTTGGGTTAGGAGATTTAGAATGTGATCTAGAAGTCGATGGTGATTTTGAGGGAGACTAACTCTTAGAATGAACTTTTAATTTAGTAGTGGATCTTCTTGCCATTCATAGTATGAAGGCCTTCCTTTTAGCGCCAAACTTTTGAAAGGATCGAAATGTCTGCCTCAACATAAGGGAAAACCACCAGGTTGAGACCTTAGGGATAATCCTTTTCCTTTTGGGATCGTAGCTATGACTCAGTTTTATGGGACTAGTTTCCCTTAATATAAAATAAGAAAATGGATGAAGTAGGTAGATGTGAGACTTATGATGTGATTAAAACTAAGAATGAAAAGTATTTAAATTAACTATTTATCTATCTATTTATCTATCCCGGGAAAGCTTTTTAATATACGTGACTTTAGAAAGATCTCACATTTAACATGAAAATATAGATTATCAAGTCATTTATGAGGTTAAAACAAATAAATATAGCTAATTTAATTAAATAGTTAATTAAATTAGTTGATGAAAATCACTGCACATATAAGATTTCGTTGTTCATGCATATACTTAAAAGATTTTAATCAAACACATCAATAGAGAGAAATTATCGATTGCTTGCAAATAAACATATGTGATATACACAATTAAAATAACCATTCAAATCTTAAACACAATAATTATACACATATAGTAGTACCTGATATATCTTGACTCTGCTCATGATAGGAAACAATAATGGTTCAACTTTCTATTAAGATCACTTCAAGTTACAATAGTGCAAACTAAAAGAGTTCTTGCCAGAATTTAGAACCCCTTCTTCATATCAATGAAGGGGATTTATAGTGTCTAGTGAAAACACAAATATAGTAAAGTATCATAAAAGACTGGAGTGGTTTTAACAAACCACACTTAAAATAAAGTAAAAAGACAATAATAGATTTTAGTTGTAACAACTTGACTATGGCTGAGATGAAGGTTGCTCTCCCTTATGTTGTCGAAGTTCATACATATCTATAATTAGTTTTAATTAGGGTGGATAATGAGGTTGTATGTGCATCCATCCAGTGAATATCGCATTGATGAGTGTTGGAAGCAGATGAGTGGTCGTGTTGGAGAGACACCTTAGCATTAGCCATTGACTATGAGGTTTAACTAAGAAATGAAATTGGCATTCTAAGTCAACCTTTGACAGATTCTTGATGCTCTCGACCTTCTTCTTTGATAACTCTTGCCATGTTTTACTTAACAATTTAACATCGGGCAAATTTTACTGAGGGTAGTCTGGAAGTAGGTTGGTCTGCAATAAACTATCATTGATAGATTCAATGATTTTGTTTGAAATATTCCTGGCAATGGAAATTTCCATTTCTTCATGCTTGAGTTTTATTTCCCACTCTTGAAAGACAATCTCTTTTTGTGACTCTTCAATTTTAGGGAGATCAACTGATCTCCCTTCAGTACTATCTTGCCATAATATATAATATGAAAATTTCTCTTCAACCTCCTTATACTATGTCCTCAGATCAGACAATTGATTCACTAATGAATTTCTTGATTGACATAAGTCATGGATAGTGGCCAATTTCTGATAGAAAATAACTTGTTGTTGAGAAAGGAGAGTGTTTAATTCTCTTGCTTCCTTCTTAAATTTAGCTATCTCAGGATTTACTTTTAACATGGCTTTTCAGATCAAGGTCATGTTGAATCTTTAAGTCATTAAAATTATTCTGAAGCTTTGCAAGCTATGCTTGCCACAGTTGAGCGATTATTTGTTTCTAATTATCTAAACTATGTTCTAGCTACATAATTATTTCATCTTTCTCCCTTAGGAGTTGTTGAATTTCAAAGGCTTTATCAATAGTAGCACTGGCATATGCTCCTGCAAATTGCGAGGGCCTCCCAAGATCCTCAGCACGAGTAGCTTGAGCATCTTTCCAAATTACTTCAAAATAAGCATTACCAGGGACTAATGTCTGGGTTTGTTTAATTTTCCTTCTTTTTCTCTTTTTGTTAACCACATATCTATGTTTTGGACTATAAAACACATCAAGAGGAGGAATTTCCTCAATTTTCAAAACGAACTCAAAGATCGGGAATACTAGGATGAATTCTACATCATCAATGTCCAAGGCTTTATCAGAAGCCCTAGTAGTAAGTGAGGTCTTCCCTATTACTTCAGGGGTCTGTGTAGTCTTCTTCTGCAATGGAGTTTTCAAACTTTTAGGATCTGTTTCTTTTGTGAATTGTTCCCATATTGCATCCATATTTTTGTCTGTCGGAGTTTCTTCTGCCTAAGAAGAAGAGGAAGTACCCACGTCTTTTATCTTAGATACATTAGGGACCTATGCTGTAATAGCCAAGACTTTATCCTGTTCTGTATTTTGTTGATGGATCTTCAATAAATCCACAGGAACGTGAGTTATCCTTTTATTTTGTACTGAATAAACTGAGTCAATTCCTCATAAATTAACTATGTTGTTGCTTATTTCTCAAACTTTGCATAAATAGAAGCTAATTCAAATAAATCATCAAACTTGTTTGGCTCATGCGTGAATTTCCTAAGTTTTTTCTATGGAGTGACATTCTTGGCAGTATCATTAGGATCATATTGTCTATTGGGAATAGTTGGGAAATTTAAACATTGAATTTCTTCAATCTCAAGACTAGCATGCCTAAAATTGTCAAGAGCATAGACACCACATTGAATAGGAAAGGTAGGCCACATTGTCTTTTTAGCATATTTCATAACCTTTGAAAGGCCATTCCCTATAGTTTGGTAGGTTATCTCTTGGGCTAAGAGTTTATCGGGAAAAATAAAGGGGAAACACATGAGGGTTTGCAAGACTACCGAAGATACGGTTATTAGTGAATGATTCTTCTCCAAACCATCTTCCAATTGATAATAAATCATTGTTGTATTCATGTGAAATTCTAGGAGCCTTCTCATCAAAGACACTTTGGTGGATGGGAAACATAGCGCCATTGCAAAATTTATAGAAATAAGGCTGGAATTTAGATTCCTAAAGTATGTCATGATAGATATGGATAGGTGTAGGGTCCTCTATGGTCCATTTCCATCACATAGATATGAAATCGGAGGTGAAATAGATGGCATCCATTATATAGGCGCTCATATAGAAAGGGGGAACAATGTTCTCATAAAAGCTATTGTTTTTCCTATAATTCAGGATTTGGGTGCCTATACTATCAGACAATATAGTTCCCAATCCATAATATATCCATCTGAGGCAGCATCAATTAGTGGTACCCACTGGTCTGAGAATTCCCGGGTATTATGGTAACCATAGATTCTACATATCATAGCATCTATATAACATAATGGTCCAGTAAGGGAAGCAATAACATACATACCCTTTTCCTCGAGTTTATGTTTTGGGATCTCTTCTCCATTCTCTAATGAGCTCTGACCGATCCTCATGTTCACTCATGAATTTTTGTATAAATTTCGTGTCGTGTTTTTTTTGGGGGGCAACGGTAGCTGATACATTTTTCTTAAATCATTGCTGGTAAATGACCCACAAACTATCTACTTTTGAGTTAGAAACACTCTCTCTAAATTATTCACAATATCAATGACCATTTAATCATATCTGTATAAAGTAAGATCTTTGGTTGGGCTATAATTTTGTGTAAGAAATAATTGGTGACATCACTCAAATTAGACTCAGAGGTTGAGGTAGAATCATCAACCATAACTTTTATTTATGTTACCCTGGGTTTTTCATCCTCAAAAAGCTTGTACATAACTTCCCATGAGGAGGTTTTGACATCTGGAGTGCAGGTCGTATCAGAAAAATAGCATAGGAATTTCAGTAGTCTCAAGTGGAGGAGGAACCGACTGTTGTTGAACTTAGGGTTTCACCTTAGTCTTAGCTTCCTTAGACATTGCCATTGAGATTTTCTTATCAGGGCTAGCCTACGAAGGGAAAACATGAGAAAAAGTGGAAAATATCTTAACCAAAGGCTTCCTTAGAGTGAATAACCAATTCCATATAAATTCATGTCTTTATGAGCAAAATCTAGCGACATCAAGCTACAATAATCAAATAGTTTAGAACTTCAAAATCGTAAATTCATTACATTCGGCCATTAAATGATCAAACATGGGTTCACATGGGTCTTTGTACATGTCATCATATCGAAGGATTATATCGGAGAAATCTTATGGTTCTATCTTTGAAACATGCAATATTCTTACCTTCCGATAGGCTTATATTATTAAAATTGTAACCACTAAAAATATAAGCAGGAAGGGACATCAGAGGTTTGTATCGAAAAGAATGGCATCTGATAGGAAGTTCCGATATGGACGTTATGGTATGGATAGGAGGGGTTGATCGAAGGATCTGAGGATTGGGAATATTGTAGATCAATGATATGAGTATATTAGAGTATCAGAGTTGTAATATATCAGAGGATTGGTGAAAAGAGATATCGGAGGATCGAGATATCAGAGTATTTTGAGTGGTACTTAGATGAAAAGTTTTGATATCCAGAAGCTTCGATATGCTACATGGTAATCCTGTGGGGTAATGCCTTTTATTATTATATTCACAAAGAAGCATTTTATTATTTTAGGCTTAGAATATTTGAAAACTTCAATTGGGGAGGGATTTATCACAACCTATCCTATTGGACATGTTACAACATTTGAAATATTCCGATAAATTTCTTCTGATAATGCATTTAAAACAAAAGTGTATGGGTAGCTTATTTTACGAATATGTGTTATGAGCATAAGTTTTGATATGAAAGCTCTAATAAGGTAATTCTCTCATTTAGTCGTGGTTTGGTGACAAAACCTAAAATTTCCTTATTTTATTAAAACTAAGGAATATTATCTAAATTCAAAAGGGTTCCCATTATTTATTAGTTCTACTATTAACCTTAATGGGGTGTTGTTGAGTAGTACAACAAAGCCAAACATCATGACAGTCATAAACTCATTCATAACCAACATATAAACATCATATATGCTAAGCATAGAACAACCGTATAAGCGACATAACAATATCATATTTACCCATCATTACCATAGGAAAGATATTTTATTGCAACAAGCAAAATGCAATCAAGTCTATACTTCCACGTACCACTTGACCATAGATATGGCTGAGCCAAATCTATCTTCATTTAGTCACCCCTGTGCCATATTCCACGCATGAATGTGGTATCTCATGGAAAAATCCATCAAAACCGAACCAAGGCTTCCAAAAGCCAAACCACCTCAACCCATCAAACATTGATTCCACCTCACGGTCGGACATCACAAACCATCACCAGATCGGTCTCTACCCAAGCCTTCCAGGACTAGTAACTTAACCCACAGCTGTCGTCGGGCTTCCAGAGCTTTTTTCCAACCAAGGCTTCTAGGACTAGTAACTCAACCCACCAAGGGATTCTAGAGTGTTTATCCAACCAAGGCTTCCAGGACTAGTAAATCAACTCAAGTTGTTACAGGGCTTCCAAAGCATTTTTCCAACCAAGGCTTCCACAAACTAGTAACTCAACCCAAGCTAAAGGAAACATGAGAATTGGTGAAACGAACTAATATAGGAGATGATTTTTGCACTGTAATGAATCCCAAACTGAACTATACCTTGAACCTAAGGAAATATTATTTTAGTTCCTTTCCAATGACTTTCATGTGGTTTTTTCATAAATCGAGCAACAAGGCCAACAACAAAGGAAAGGTTAGGATGAGTATGGGTCAAATACAAAAGTTTTCCAACAAGATGACGGTATAAGGTAGCATCAACTTCAGGGGAAGTACAAGTGACTGAAGGTTTGACTCCAGACTAAAAGGGAGAAGGGGTTGGCTTACAGTGTTCCATGTAAAATTGGTGTAGAATATCACATGCATTTTTGGACTGAGAAAGGAAAATACATTCTTTAGATTGTAAGACTTGAATACTAAGAAAATAATGCAAGTGTCCTAAGTTTTTCATTTCAAACTTCTTTTAAGGCTAGACTTCACATGGTTTATAAGGTTGGGATCACTACCAGTAAGGATAAGATGATCAACATAGAGAACAAGAATGATAAGGACTTACCCACTTTCTTGGTGTAGATAGTGTTGTCAGAATAACACCTAGAAAAGCCAGTGTCTAAAAGAAAGCTATCCATTTTGGCATACCAAGCCCAAGGGGCTTGTTTGAGACCATAAAGGGATTTCTTAAGCCGACATACAAGGCTAGAGTATTTTTTATATAAAGTTGGGAGGTTGTTCCATATAGATTTCTTCATGCAAGTCCCCATGCAAGAAGGTGGATTTAACATCCATCTGATGGAACTCCCATTTGAAAGAGGCAGCAAGGGAAATAACAAGGAAGATAGAGTTCAATTTGGCAACAAGGGAGAAGGTTTCAGTAAAGTCAATGCCTTCAACTTGTGTAAAACCCTTAGCAACAAGACGAGCTTTATGTTTATCAACTTTTCCATCTAGTTCAAACTTGGTTTTGTAAACCCATTTGCATCTAACAAGTTTTCGTCCCTTTGGAAGACGAACAAAGTCCCATGTATCATTTGCCAATAATGAACAATATTATTCATTCATAGTTGCATCACAATCTGGATGGCTTGAAGCTTTTACAAAGGTTTTAGTATCATAATTCACTGAAACTTGAGCCAGTAAAGAAGAGGCTCTATCGAATTGAGAACGTGTACGGTGTTGATCTGTAGGATCAGTTGCAAGAGTACTTGCTGCATCCCAAGTAGCGTAGACCCATTTTGGAAACTAAGGAGCAAAAGGAAGATCTCGAGAAGGTGGGGGAGGATTGTCATTCTCATTATCATCATTTGAAAAAGGAATATTTTCAGAAGTAGAAGATATAGAGAGAGGTGGCATATCTGCCAAACTAGGCTCGTAGGCAAATATATTTTCAACAAACTTTACATCTCTTCTAATGATTATATTTTTGGATTTAGGTTGAAGAAGCCTATATCCTTTGACATCTTCAAAATATCCAACAAAAATACATTTTTCTCTGTTAGGTTCTAAGGCTTTATGTTTCTCATCTCGAATGTGGGTCTATGCTTCACTTCCAAAAACACAAAAGTCACTTACATCTCGTTTAATTGAGCTCCATGCTTCTTCTGGAGTGATATTCTTTAAAACTTTAGTAGGAGTGTGATTTACTATGTAATTTGCACAGTTAATTTCTTATGGCCAAAGGGAAGACTAAGTCCTTTAGATTGAAGCATACAATTAGCCATTTCCTTTAAGGTACGATTTTTCCTTTTAGCTACACCATTTTGTTATGGAGTATATGGAACAATATGTTGCAATTGAATGCCATGTTCAGTGCAAAAGTTGATGAATTTGTTGTTAACATATTCTCTGCCATTATTAGATCTTAGCTTAATAATTTTATGTCCATGTTATTTATCAATAAAGGCCTTAAAGGCCAAGAACATGCTAAAGACTTCACTCTTGAGTTTTAAGAAGTATACCCAAGTGTGTCTGGAGAAATCATCAATGAAAGTTAAGAAATACTTGTAGCTAGAGAATGAAACAACTGGAAGTGGACAACATAAATCATTATGGACAAGTTGTAAAGGGCATGCCAATAGACACGTTTTTCAAAACTACCTCGATGATGTTTTCCGAGTACACATCCAGAACAGACACCACCTCTGTAATATACCATAGGAAGACCTGTCACCATATTTTTTTTACATAGACTTTGAAGGGAGTGATAGTTTAAGCGACCAAATCGCTCATGCCAAAGTTTGCTCACTTCATCATTATGAACAAAAAATACCGAGGGAAGAGTGATGACCCAAAGTTGTCAAACTTATACAACCTTGTAGAATCATCAACAATATTAGTAGCTAAAATATGTCTAGGATATCTTAGGTTCTTAATTACAACATCATGAGGTGAAAATTCAATGGTTTTACCTTCACCTGAATTAGTTATCTGATATACAAATATAAGGTTGCAGGATAAGGTAGGAACACATAATACATCATTAAATTGACCATTGTCTATATGAATATTTCCAGTCCCTACAACACTAAGAGATATATCATCACCAAGATATATATTTTTGGTGTTACAATCATTTAAAGAAGAAAACATGGCTTTGTTTTTGGTCATGTGATAAGAAGCTCCAGAATCGATGAGCCACTCATGAGGATCACTAAAAGAATATACATTTGGTGCATAACCAGACCAAGATGCTTGACAACCACATGCAGAGAGTGTTATTCCTAAAGATGAAGTTGAAGTTAAAGAGTGATCCAAATGGATGTTATGCTTCTTCATTGCTTCTTCCAAGGCTTCCATCTTCTTAAAGCATTTGGATTCCAAGTGATCACCACGATTACAAAAGTTGCAATGTCTATCAGTCTTCTTCCCTTTGTTTTTATTTGCCTTATCATTTTGTTGAGTTGATTTTTCATTTTGAGACCGAAATTGCTTAGGACCCTTATTTGGTTTAGGACCACTCTTTTTAGGATGGTGCTTCTTAGAATTCTTTGAACTTGGTTACTATTCAGTTGCTAAGGCTTTCTTAGAAGAGTTTCCAGTATTAAGAAGACCAAGATGTAAGAGTTTTTCTTGTTCTCTTATTAAATAATCACAAAATGCATCAAAAGAGGGGGACTTGTAGTATTGTCCTTGAGAGATAAAGTCTTCTCTAGTAGAATGGAAGGTGGAAACAAACACAGAGTAAGATGGTCCTAACTTAGTAAGAATG
>APFE031009036.1:92366-113274 GCA_000404065.3 Pinus taeda
TTCTTCAAAAGATTCCAAGGTGTAAAGGAAGAAGAATTCTTTTCAAAACTCATCAAATTACGACAAAAAGGAAGTGTGGATGAATACACTCAAGAATGGGAGACCTTAGTAACACGAGTACCTGGGTTATCAGAATCTCGTTTGATTCAATCATATGTCTCAGGACTTAAATCCCATTTACAAGAAGAACTTTAGATGCATGACATTAAATCTATAGAAGTAGCAAGACGAAAAGCAAAAACAACGGAAAAGAAATCTGAACCAATATTTTGGTCAACAGTGGAAAAAGCTTATGCAAGACGAAGGATACCCCCGTATGTGGACTCAAATAATACAAGATATGTTCCACCACATTGTCGTGAAGATGAAAAATCTAATGTGGAAATGCAAAGGATAAAAGAGGGTAAATGTAAACGCTGTGGTGAGAAATGGGACCCCAAACATAGATGTGCTAAAGGAAAAGAACCAAAGAACCTATATAATTGTGAAGCAACCAATGATTCAAACAGTGAATATTATGACATACAAGAAACAGAGGATGCCCTAGAATTCTCACTAGAATTAGATGACGGAAGTACTCCGCAAGTGTCATTATCAGCCATGACAAGTATATCACAACCTCAGACCTTGAAGTTAAAAGGACGCATAAAGAAGAACAACATAGGGGTTCTCATCAACTCTGGAAGCACACACAATTTTATAGATACGACTGCGGCCAAGAAACTCAATATCTTTTCATTTCCCTTACCAAACATGAAAGTGATGATAGCTAATGGTAAGAAGATTGAAAAGGTAGGGAAATGTCATAAAGTCAATTTGCAGATTCAAGACTTTAAATTAGAGTCCCCGTTCTTCACAGTACCATTAGGAGGAGTAGATGTAGTCTTAGGCATCCAATGGCTACGAATTAGGTACTTATGCCTCCAACCATCAAGTACAATTTATAAAATTCAAATGGGGAGGTCAGAAGTACAAACTACATGGATTCCAAGCACCAGAAAATCATGTTGTGTCATCATCTCAGATGATGAAGCTGAGTTGAAGAAGAGCACCTACTTATGCAGTACAATGTCATCAATTAGAAATGTTATCTGCAAATATGACCAAAGAAGAGTCACCAGAGATGCAAGATCTAATTCAGAAGCATGGAAAAGTATTTCAAGACCGACCTATGAAAAATCCATACCGATATCCACATCACCAAAAAACGAAACTTGAGAGATTAATCCAAGACCTTTTAGAATGTGCGACCTTGATCATCTTAGAATATCTGATCAAGTGGAAGGACGTACCCGAAGAAGACGCTTTCTGGGAGAATGAATCATTCTTCCACAACATCCGTCGTTACTTATGCTTTGAGGACAAAGCATTCTTTCGAGAGGAAGGCAATGTTATGTAAAAAATTAATTAATTTTAGGTTTATTATTTAATTTAGGTTTAGTTAGACAAAAGGGCACGATCATAAGATCATGCCCTTTCCTAAAGGGTGCCATGGCGGTATATAAGCCAGGCAACCCATTATAAATCATCATCATCTGTCTATTCTTTTATTAATAAATTATTTCTATATATATTTTCTGTTTATCGAGAAGTTTTATACTTCAATTTCATGTCGTCGGCTCCAACTCAGTTATATTCCCATTTATTTGATTTTGATTTTTTATATTATGTTTGTTTTATTGTTTTTTAAGGTTTGGTATGCATTTGTTTGTGGTTTGTTATTATTATTATTATTATATTATTAATTATATTATTATTGGGTTTTATTTTATTTTATTGTTAATTGTTTTGATTTTTATATGATTTTTTTTTATGGTTTTCGTCCGTTGAGTTTTTGGTTTTATTTATGGTATACTACCCTGGAAATGGCACCAAAAATGTTGGGTAATTTAATTGTTAGTTAAATTACTTTTCATTAAATTGTCAAACTTAGGGTTCGTGAACTTGCAAAGTATACTTGCACAATATATGCTAGGAATCAACTTTCAATTTCAACAAGGAATCCTATTCTATTGAAATAAATGACAAAACTAAAATAAAACCTATTCATAAAAAATGTCTAAGATGAGTATGCACACACTTTCTTTTTCAAAAGTCTCAAATTCGGAACTTGGAAAGAAATCTTTTAATCTATGAAATTGAAATGACAATTGAAATGAAAGTAAACTTACTCTATTGACATGAAAATAAATCTATTCTAGTGACATGAAATAAAATCTATTCTAATGACTAGAAAGTATATTTAATCTAGAAAGTAGCAAATCACATACTAAGAAAGCATTGAATTCTTAAATTATGAAATTTAAAGATGACCTATTCTAAAAGCAGCGAGAGATCAATTGATATTATTAATGTGTGCATTGTCAAATTAGAACCATTCATGAGTATCTATCAAACAAATTGAAAAACAATAAATCTATGAGATGAAAGAAATAATGCTTGACTTGCAAAAGAACACAAATGGAATGAGCATAAAACAATGTAAACAGTTCATCTAATTAAAATACTTATAATGAATCATAAAATAAACTGATATATCTTAAATAAATAAAACATTAAAATGCATCTCATACTCATTAGTTGGCCATCCCAAAGTGCATGAGAGGTGGAAAGTTGATAAAAATCTTGATAAAACGCTAAATGAAGGCACAACCATATCAAAGTGAACTACAATGGTATTAATTACATAAATCATAAGCATAGTGTCAATCCTTAACACCAAAAACTCTATATTGAAACATGAGCATAGATCCCAAACTTTTCACACCTCTTGAGAGGAGTAGGCACTCCTATTGATACAAAAAGTAAGATAACTAACTCATAAATATACATCCACAAATATATAATGTGGTTACAACCATATATTGACATATAGTAATTAGCATCTCTTCATATCCTCTCACATATCTCTCCTAGATTTGATAGGAAACACTTATGAAAACTTCCATGATTCTTCTCCAAAAATTGTGCTTGACCAACGATCTCAAATCTTCCTCAAATATTCCAAGTGTTTGAAGAGGAAATTCGAATTTGAGTCTTGGAGGCCAAATATGATTGTCTTTGAATTTTCAAATATGCCTATATATCTCACAAACCTCATCCAACTTTTATATATAAGTGAGCACATGCTATTTTTCTAATATTTAACCATAAATCCACTTAAAATGTCAAAATAAATCTATTGGAAAATCATATGTGTAAACCCATATTTGATCATGAAGATGGTCTTAGTGCATGGTTATAAATTTGCATAATATGGAAAATTCTGACGCAGAGTGAAAGAAAAGAAGGTGAAATGAATGATATTTTGGAGACTCAACAAAAGGTCATAGAACTTCAAAACAAGGCCATAGGGTTGGTGAATATCTAATGGTGTTTTTACAGCCCTATGGACACAATGTGGGAGCTGAAAGAATCCATGCAGGAGGCATGTCAACACTTATTTTCATTGTATACGCATATAATATGCACTAAAGACAATACATAAATAATGGGTAAGGAAATGTGATATCCCCAAACTATTCCTATATGGTATTGTACATATCTCAATTAGTTTGGTGAGCTATTTTTTATTGGAACTGTATGCCCTTGTAAATACATATGTTTTGGACACACATCCCTATGTTTTGTATTTTGAAGCCAAAGTGTCTGCATGGATACGGCGAGCCTAATGATCCTAGCATTGTAATATGTAATTACATCATGTAATGAAAAGTATCACATCTACAGGCCTTCAGAGAAAAAAATAATATGGGGGGCTAAACTCCACCAGTGGGAAAAGGTGAGGGGCAAATGATGGTATAACCCAAGTCTAAAAAGTGAGATATCCAAGTAGGAGAAAAGAGTCCCTTAAGTGACATTTGGGATAATTTTCCCATGCATTCAAAAAATTGTGCATCTCTCATTCTGTTCACTTAGCCCCAATTTGAAGAAACATATGGATTACAAAACTATGTTGTATATACCTAGAATGTTGTTGACCCTATGTGGTTGTGGTGGTTGACATATAAAAAATGGTAATTGAATATTTTAGTCTTGAACCTTGTGATTTAAAAAAAAAAAAAAAAATTTCCAAGGTGGAAATGTACAGACAAATTTCACAATGTTTATCTTTGCAAGGCTAGATCATGTAAGGGAGATTGATTGGACTACCAAACAAGTTATACAACCAAATTATCTTTGTTCTTATTTGGAAAGGATGGAGCTTGAAGGGAGAAAAGGGATATACCTAATATATTAGTGTGAGGCATCATACCTTAATTGAAGGGACCATTTGTCCATAATTGACTTGAGGAAGGCATTTTCTCCCCAAGGAGTTAATATCCCAAATCAAGGGTGACCCACTGTAGAGAGTTATGAGAAGTTTGGCCTATGCATGGGAGGAGTGTTAGAGATCCACAACTAGTTGGTGTTATTTATAAAAGTCAAGTTCTCCAAAATTATATGAAAATGAATAAAACTTTTGTGCGTGTTTTATTGTGTCCCTGTTATGTATGGGTGTTATGATTCATTATTGATAATGTAGGCTTGTTCCCTATACTTAATTGTTGAATTGTGAACACAATTATGTGTTTCTACAATGTCATATAAAGGTGGCCAACGTTTTTTCTAGTACTACTAATTCTAATCATGTTAATGTTATATATAACACAGTAAATGGTATGTATAACATTCGAAAGTTCACCTTTATAGAATGTGGTTGAAGGGCCCTAAAAAATGGGTGGAATTGTTGGGAATTCCTACTAGACTAGTCATGAATTAAGAAATGATCTTATGTGCTTCTTAGATTGAAAACCACTTGGAGGATTTTATTGATTAAATTCTTTGATGTTCAATGAAAATGATTTGGTTCGATTCAACCATGTTAGCTTAACAATGTCTTTCTTTAAGGCCTAGTTCACCTTAAATCACATAGAGTCTTTGTATTGTTAAGGATATGTCTATAATTTAACAATTGAAACATAATTGAGGTCATATTTTTCTCTAAGAGAAATCTAGGGAATTTAATTCGTAATGGAATTAAAAAAGAGACTTAAATCTGATATTTTTTAAACAATTGCAATCAGGAGGAAATCCCATAGTTAGGCCAAATATAGGTATTTGATCTTTAGGGATTCCTGGGGAATTCATTAAGAGGATTTTTTGGCCTTAGATAAGAGATGCACATTTTCATTAGATAGGGGGGTAACATTATTATTAGAAGTCTAAAAAGCTAGCCTACAACATGGGAATCATACCCAAACCCATTGTTATTCCTACCTTTGATACAATAGAGATAAGAAGTTCCACATATATAAGAATGGGTGATTCCTATCAAGTACCTTGGAGGGTATTAACAATGAGTGAAGACTCCATTAATCACTAGGTAGTTGAAATTTATATGACTCGTGAACACATGAATGCTTAAAGGTTAACAATATTCTAACAAATGAACCAACTTGGGGCTAGAAAATATCCTTGATAGCTTATTTAATCCTTTGCAGAGCCTCAAATCTTGTTAAAAGCATAGAAAAACATTACCAAGTCAATATCAACCTCCATGTGCTTGTATTATTCCCATTAGTGATGATTCCTAGTACAATTTTAATTCCAGACCATCTAAGTCTAATGGTTCATTGTCAAATTGAACTATAAAGATTGAAGTTTCCATTGATAGAAACTATACTACATGAATAAGGGAGAAGAGAATTAGCTCCACTTTTCCTTTACTAAGAAGTATTCAAAGAAAAAACGTGTAATCTTTCAAGATGTAATTTCTAGCCTCATCCTTTGGGTAGTTGCTCAGAGCAATGAATAAGTGGAGGTGTTAATAGGACTAGGAAAAATCCTTTTAATTTATGTGTATATGTGTTTAGATAGTTAGTGGCCTAGTTCTAGGTGATCCATGGAGGTGTTAACTAGATTGGGGGAAATCCCTTTAAGTTTATGCCTTTATGTGTTTAGATAGTTTGTGGCCCACTGCTTGGTGGGAAAGTGTATGTGTTAACAAGACCAAGAATAATTGACTAATTTTAATGTTTAAATTATTGATTTCTTGGTACACTGTGAGACAAAGGTGTATTCCTTAACCTTACCCTAAACCTTACCCTACCATTACCCTATTATGTCTAAGTTTTACTTGTTCTATGCTTATTGGTCAGTTGACAATGGAATCAACTGACAAAAAGGGGAGTCTCGTTAGGTGATGATTTGTCAATGGGATCAGACCAAGACAAGCAAGACAAAATTTTAAGTCATATATGGTCAATGCTTGGTTGGAAAAGATGTCAACTAATGGAAATGGGGGTCTCATTGGTTGATGTTAATCAACAAAACCAAACCAATTTAGAAAAGACAAAAAGTTAAGTATCCAAAAGTCCTGGTGCTCAATTGACAAAAGTGTCAATTGATGGGAAGGGGGTCTCTTGCGTTGATGGTCTATCAACTGGATCAAACTAAGAAAAGTAGAGAAAAATGTAAAGCATTATGGTGGCTTAGTGCTTGGTTGGCAGAGACGTCAATTGATGAAAAGGGGAGTCATGTTAGTTGATGGTATGTCAACTAAATCAAGCCAATTTAGTAACACAGATGGTTAATTAATTCAATGCGTCGATGGACTATTATCAATGGGGTTCAATTAAGAGGAAGTTATAAATGGTACATAAAAAGATTCATTCAACAATCTAGTTTTAAAGGAGGAGAAAGACATGGATTTATCCCAAGGAAATATTGCCTAGTTATGAGTTAATAAATATTATATTCCACATATTAGGCAAACCAATGTCCTAGGCTATGGATACGATGATGTATTGTGAGGACACATGAAAAGTTTCAACTTGTCATGAAGGCATGCATGGTATAATGGTACCACAAGGTAGAGGACTACCACAAGGCTACCATGTGGAAATGGTACAAATATTAATGAGCTTTGAGAGGGGAAATTCTCCTCATGGACACAAATGTATGTCAAGAACTTAGATCATCATGAAATTGTCATCATTGTAAATCTCTCAGTGAGAACAAGACAACGATGCTCTCAAAATGAAATTTTGAGATAGCTGCATATCTATCTATCGCCATAAAGTCACTTTCAGTGTTGGTTATGTTACACCTGTTTCCTTTTCAAATAAGTATACAAGCATGCATCACCAATATTACTTACATATATTAGGTTTTTGGTTAGATCTACGATTTTTAATCCTTCTATCTTTGAGTAGTAGCTTAACCCTTTCATGTCTTATAATTTTGATTATTGACTCTTCTCCTAAGATAACCTAAATTCCATTGTACTTTTCATATGAAGTGAACCACTAGTGTCATTCGATCATAAATCATTATCGACATGTGAACTTGTAGATTCCATGTAAACATCACATCCTTCTTTCATGGAGGTTTTTTCTTATGTGGAAGGAACATCATTAGTTTTATCAACATTATTAAATCTATAATATTTCTTATAATTTCATCTTTTCTACCTTTCCAACATTTTAATCTAGACTATTTTGGAGATTTAGGTCTACCTCTATATTTAGATCTTACCCCATGAGGAATTATATTTCCTTTTTTGGGATGGCCCTTTATAGATAAAATATCTTTGGTTTCACCCTCCATGTATTCTCTCCTAATTCACTCTAATAACACATATGAAACTACATCCTCAAACTTTTATGTGAATTGAGTGGTACTACAAATTGCTACAACTAGATTATCTAAAGAATCTATCAAAGAACATAATAGGGTAATACACTTATCTTATTCCTCCATCTTACTATCAATAGATATAAGTTGACTCATCATAGTATTATATGGACTTAGATGCATAGCCACAGATTCACCATGATCGATCCTAAGATGATAAAACTCCTTTTGTAGAAACAACATATACTAGGGACTTTGATGATACAAATTATCCCATAACTTCTTTGCATTATATTTTCAAGAGATATTTAACACCATTGAATTCGAAGGAAAAGTTGAATCATACTTCTTTCCTTCTTTCTGGATTTTTGTAATATTATTTTAACATGCTAGTGGGTCTTGTAACTAGATCCACAACAACCCATTGTTCTCTATATATAAGAATGTATTCCATATTCAGCTTCCATAGCTCGAAGAACCAACCATTAAACTTCTCTTATATTCTTGAATTTCTCACCATTTTCTTTATATAAGATACATTGCAAAAAGTTCCCACATAAACGCAAGTTCATCATAGACCCGAGATACTCTTTATCTTCACATGGGATAAACCCTAACAATAAAAGCATCTCCCTAAAGCCAATAACTTCACTCTAATACAAAATGCAAATATTGATAAACCTATGAAATAAAAGAAATGTTAATAAAATCTAAAACATAAGAATGACAATGGCATGTGTGCATAGTACATAAAGATTTTCCCCTAACTAGGAAGTCCATCCCAAAAGATAGTTATGCCTCTCTATATCTCATTATAGTAACTTCATCATTTTCAATATAAAATTTATCTATTTTTTAGCATCCAAAATCCTAGTCTATTGACTTGGATTTGATTAAAACCATAATCCCCTTAATGAAATAATTTTACGATGGGTCAAAAACATCTGTTAAAATAACACATAATAAACCAAAAACAATTGTTAGGGTATCCATCCCCCAATGGGGGCCCACTAGTCCTAAATGATCCCTAAATCGAGGGGAGTGGGTCCCTTATAAACCCTCCCTAGAATATGTCTATTTCTACCTACAAAGAATACAACACATATCCAATGTTCTCATGGTTGTTTTATGAATCTTAGCTATAATTATTTGTTAGTTATTATGGACCTTGTGATGTATATTAAGAGATGGCATGTTTGACTCATTATTCCCCCTTGTTAATTTTTTTATTGATGTTGAGACACATGCAAACCTAATATGTATGTGCTCAATTAAGAATTATTAAAAGTATTTTCCCAATGGCATACGATGAGAATTTTTTTCATAGTAATGTTGAGCACTGATGTTACCTGGACATTGACATATACATGTATTACTAAATATGTTTATTTGTGTTAATTATTAGCGAGTATTCATTTAATGTTTATTGATGACTATGGATTATTAGCTCACTTATAACTGTTGATAATGTTTCTTGGTTATGGCTTTAATGATTATAGATGGGTATTTCCCTTAACAACTATTAATGAATTTTGTATCCTTGTTATTTATTATCAATGTTTATGTTCTAGGAAACTTGAATTGGCCGATTATGTTTATTATTATTATTATTATTCTATTATTATTATTATTATTATATATTATCGTAATCATTATTATGCCCTATATTATTACTATTGTTATTATATCCTTAATGAATGATGATAGTTATTGTGATTACATACTTAATGAATGTTGATACTTATGAGTATTCCCTTGGTGAATTGTTAATGAGTAGCTCCTTAATTTCTTGGTTGACCATTTAGATGTATATGTTTATATAACAATCATCATAAGCTTTTATACAGTGGCATATGATGAATGTCTGTTTAGTGATAGTAATGAGCATTAATTATTAACTTAATAATGGTGTATTTCTTGAAATTATTCTTCTTATTGTGTATTGTGATATATAATGACATAATGGCTCATGTTTGTATCAGCATTATCAAAAAAGGATAACCATTTATAGGTTGAGACTTTGATGAAGAGGCCAAGGAACTACATGTAAGGGAAGAGGTTGATTTTCAATCACTTTGACCATGTAATTTTGTTGGCTATGAAGACTTTGGAAGGGAAAAAGACTTGGGAAACACTTATTAAAGTTAACTAGGGTAAAACAACCAAAAGGGAATGAGTTGTGGCTTACTATTACATAGTTTGTGACACTTGTAATTTTTTCTTCAACTTAATTTTACCCATGTGTGATATAGTAAGGGGGGTGGGAAATTCAATAACCAATCTTAAGAAAGAGTTGTTACACTTGACAAATATTATAAAATGGTTTCCTTCATCGAGAAAGGGCTTCAAGCTAGGAATGAATGCTTTGAAAATTCTATTGGAGGGGGAAGCTTATGTTTTGAATTATGAGATTGAAAGAGTAGACCAATAGGTACTCTAGCCTAGTTTGCATGACATAATGAGAATGGGAGTGTACTCGCCTCAACAAGGGTAGTAATTCTCATTTATTCTTGGTTATATTTATTTTGGGTCCTTGGGACTACACTTTCATGTATTGTACCTACTTGATTAGGTGTAATCACTAGGGGCTAGGGTGGTAGTAAAATCCTTGTAGAGGAGTACCAATATGATATTTTATTTTGCTTTCCTAAATAGGAAAATTTATTAGGAGCTTGAGTAGAAATAAGATATTTTCACACCATACACTAAAGAGGTATGGGGTTATTATGAGTGTAGGAGGGGTTGATTAGTTGGATATATGATCCTTGGATTATCTTGTGAGTTAAGCAAGTTATTTTTTAAATGATTTGTGTTCCAATCCCTCACCTTATTGAGTGTGATCCATATTTGGAGGGGAATCACTTAGATTAGTTTGCCACATTGGTTAGGTGGAAAATCAACCCTTGAGTTCAATTTACCTCAAGCTAATAGCTTGCTTGTGGATTACTCCTTTGGACTAGTGGTTGATCTTCAATAAGGGGAAGTGTTGAGAAATCTAGGGAAACATACATTTTTAGATTCTTTAGCTTGATTTCTCTTATAATATGACATTATCCTGTGATATTTACATATTATATCTTCTAATTTCAAATTGTTTTGTTCTTATCATCAATAATAATTCCAACCAATGAATATCATAAGCAAAAGAGTACACAAGATATAAGCACTCAACCAGGGAAAAACCCCTAAGAAGGGGAAAACCTAGTCAAACGCTTCCACTAATAGTTTTAGATCATATTGAGACAACCAAGACCAAGACATATGTCCTCTAACAATTCATCTCTTAATAAAATCATTGAAGCCAAGAAAATTTTGGTTCCTTCATTATGAAAATTCTGCAATTCATCCTTCATCTTCAAACCCTGCAACTAGCTTAAACTTCACACATGTGGCATAAAGAATTTCATTTAGACCTTCACTTTGATATTTTGCTTGAAACCTTTAACCTTTTTTCTTCATCCTCGCATCCCTATTTCTTGATTCTTCAATTTCAAATCGAATGTGTATGTTCTCATTTTCAAAAGGTCGAATGCAAGAGTGTATATGTATAGTATTTTCAAGCTAGTCTAATGTCTTCATGAAGCTGACTTGTTCTCTGTTTGGGGCTGAATTGTTGGAGGAGGAAAACATGGCATTTTTTACTCAATAAAATTTTTTTCTTGATTTTACAAATCCCAAGAAGGGTCTAGAACAAAATAATGATGAAAATGACTCAATACATAATACTAGAAGCCAAAAATTGAGGCTTTACCTATTGACCATTAACCCAAGCATGAAACCCATGCTTTACTAAGTCAATTTCTTTTAATAATAAAAATTTCTTTTTCTCAATACAATTATGAAGACCAACACTAGTTACATTCTTCAACACTCCCTCTTAACTAAGGAGGTATTCATAATTACATATATACATAGGTACATGGAAGATCTCAAAATGATATCCTCTATGAAGAGTCATACACATGCAGAGCTACATATTAGATTCTTTACCAAGGAATATAATTGAGTGGGACTAAGGTGTGTTCCAAGATTTTTCCACTCTAGGTATCATCAAGCTTTAGCTCTAACACCAACCCAGGGATCGAAGTGTGTGTCCAAGGACAGAGCTTCAAGAACAATGCCACCCACGCCACTTTTGGATCTAGACATCATCATAGGCCAGCGATATGTCCTCCCAAGTGTGTTTTTTCCCCAAGAAGCTTCATCTCTCCCTATAAACAAAATCTGATATATTCATTAGTCCAAGCATGCTTAAAAAATGTTCAACCTTCTTATGGAGAAATCTTTGACAATCACAACCCCAAACAATAATAAACTTTCAATATATATATATATATAAATAGACATATATACATATATTTTTAGCATAAACCTTCGGGGTCTTCAATCATTTTGATGCTACTTAAATTTTCATCAATTTATCAAACACATATTGTTAGAAGCTTTCTTCCATAACTTCTATAGTAGCACGAAAATCATTCTCAACACTATTTCCAGAACATCTTAATCTTGTTTATAACTTGCCAATCAGCCATTTATAATGCTTTATCCATTCTTTGATTTCATTCTTTCTTTAAAGTATTCATTATAGTTGTCACAATATGCCCTCCCTCTCAGCTAGGGATAAATACATTTCCTTTTATCCAAACTCCCTCTCAACTTAGGGAGATCGATAACTTCATTCATACAGTTTTTTATCATAACATCAGAGAAAATTTTAACCTTTCAAAGCTTCATTTCTTAATCAATATTACAACTTCCTTCATTCATCATGCTTATAATTATTCTAAATAGGCATATTCAATTATGAACATATTCAACATATTGAATATTATGTAAATATACAGAAGCATGATGTCAAATATATCAAAATCATGTCATTAAAATGGAAGCATAAAAATGATCAAGATTTAGACAACAAATACCTAAACCAAGTTAAGTTCATAGTCAACAAGGGTTACATATTTTATATTCTATACTTCAACAACTTTGGTAGGGTTTTTTCACAAACACTATATCCCTGTAGATTTTCACTGTAGATTCAACAACTTATGTGATATGCTAAAACACAAGACGAGAATCCACTCTACTCTTTAGTAGAATCCAAAATTGATCGATGAAAACAATAAGAAGAAAAGGAATAATATCAAATGCAAATAACACAATATTTCTCTGGGGAAAGCAACTTCTAAAAACCCTGACTATCTATATTGCATTAACTAGAAGTTCTAAGAAGAAAATACAATGCTTGTTCAACCTGAACAATTCTTGTACTAGTACAATTTGTCTCTCCACTTCACAAGCCAACTCAAGCCAACACTTAGCCAAATTTATTTCCTTCCAAGCCCCTACTTCCTTGCGCAATTCCTAAGAGAATTAGCCTTTATTTAATTACGAAATCCACTCTCCATAACTGCGCAATCCATCCATAGGCCCTCAACTAATTACATGCACTATTTGTACAACTTGGAAAATAATACAACTGATAGTACACTGTCCCTGAACTCTAATATTGATCTAGGTGGATATTAGTGGCCACTCGCCAATTCCACTTGGACCCCCACCATTTTTTCTTTCATTTTTCAGTTTCCTTAATTGTAGCACAATTTACTATTTTTGGCAGTTTTTCGGGTCCTAAACTTCCAGAGCCGTTTTGAGGCCCTAAATGATGTTTTTTTTACGATTACAAAATTATCATGTCGACAGTTGTAGTCGTTGGAAAGATATTTCTAATGAGATAGCATACGCATTAAACAAAGATAATATTACCAAGTTACGACTCTGAGAAGTTGGCTACCCAACTAATCCCAACAGGGCCCATAAACTCTTGGTGTTATATCTCCTCGGGTTAGGGTTTTGGTTCTTTATGGTTTTCTCTTATTGTTCAATAATAAAAAGACCCTTAAGCCTCATTGTAACACAGTTCAGAGGTAGGTAGCCGCCACATCTCTTCTCAAAGATAAGCTACCATCACCCAAGCTATCTTATTTCCATTCTGTTTGTAAGCATAGTTCAATATTTTTATATTAATGAAATGAAGTGTTTTTATGTTGCATCTTTGTGTTTATGAGTATATATGTAAGTTTTTGTGTTCCTATTTAAGTTCGAATCAATGGTATCATAGGGGTCTGCTCTTTCTCTATTTTTCTTTGCATGTCCCCAATCAGGTCAGGGTATAAGGAGTTAGGGCTCAATCTAGTTGAACCATTGCAATATCAGCCTCACAAAACCCGATGACCTCCCATGGTGGAAGAAAATAAAGACAAGGGGGTAGGAGGTCCTTTCAAAATGTTTCTCGAAGAAGCCCTCGAGCGACAAAGGGACATGATGATGGATAACTTTTCCCAGATCCTTCGATGGCTACCCACAAGCGATGCATCCTCATCCAGCAGCCACTCTGGAGGCACCACTCCTTTTAAGGTACAAGTTAACTTTGATATTCCCATATTCTAAGGCCTCATAGATGTAAACGTTGTAGATAAATAGTTAAATCTATTGGAAGGATATTTTTCAGTTCATGACTTTTTCAATCGGGAAAAGATTACGTTTTCACTTCTCAAAGCCGCCCCACATGTCAAGGATTGGTGGGAAACCTACTGTGAGCAAAAGGATGAGAGTGAACCCTCACTATTTTTAGTTGCACCCACTTGGAATTCTTTCCGAGCCACCATCAAGGAACAATATTACCCTATCAGGAGCTATGAAGATAAATACATAAAGTGGACTACGCTACGGCAGGGAAGGGACCAAGATGTCTCAGAGTTCACAAATACTTTCCATACCCTTCGCACGAAGTTGGGTATCAAGAATACTAAGTGGCATTTGGTGCTCAAGTACCGCGACTTTCTACACAAGTACATCCAAGATGAGATGGAGTTCCTAGACATTTCCTCTCTTGGTTTTGCATATCGGTACACTGTAAAGATTGAGCAGAAGTTTAAACAGAAGAAGCAGGACTTTGGATCTATGAATCCAAAGTAAGGAAAAGGCACCCCCAAACCATAGAACAAGGGGCTAAGCCAAGGTGGGGCTACCCAAGGCAACCCGCCGAAGCCGCAAGTAAAGAACAACACCACGAAGACAAAGAAGGATACGGGAAAATGGTGTGAGTTCCATAAGAGCTCCACTCATAATACAAGTGAATGTTGGGCCAAGCAGTCACTGGTGGCCAAGCTAAAGGCTTCCAAATCAGATGCAGGTTAAACTCTAAATAAAAACTCGATTAGGGGATAGAAAAAGGGAATAACATCATTGATGCGAAGCCCAGTGCCACCGTGGCCACCACAAAGATCCAAAAAGTTGAGCCTGAAGATCCAGAGGGGGAACGCCTCTTCCACTCACAGATGTGGGTGAAGGGTTCTCTGTTGTAGTTCATTGTTGACAGCGAGAGCCAAAAGAACCTCATTTTAGTATAAATCATGAATCGTTTGGGCCTAAAGACTACAACACATCCACAACCATACACCATCGGGTGGCTTCACCAAGGATGAGCTCTTCACATCAGCCAGTAGTGTTGCCTTCCCTAAAGCATCAAGCCCTTCACGAATGAGGCATTGTGTGATGTTTCTCCTCTTGAAGTTGGAAGTGACAGGTTGTATATAGGTCTAGACCTCACTCTATGAATATTACTTTGGATAATAAGTTGTACAAGATACTAGAGGTTGCCCCGCCTACCACCATCTCTTTGATCACTGCAAAGAAATGCAGTAAGATCATTTCCCAAACCAGGAAATTTGTTTTCCTTATGATTCGCCCTCAAGGCAAGAAGAAGTTTGTGGCCACGACTTCCAGGCATGGCTCCTTTGCACAGCAGCAACAGATGGACGAGGTCGTGGAGGAGTACAGGGACATTTTCGCCTCACCCACAGGGGTACCTATGCACTGTCAAGTCAAGCACTCCATTGACCTAACCTCGAGCATGCCACTGCCCAATGGACTGATCTATCGACATTCTGTTCTGAAGAATGATGAGATCAAGAGGCAAATTCAGGAACTACTGCAAAAATGGCACATTAGGCAAAGCTCATCATCGTGTGGGAGCCTGATTATATTGGTACAGAAAAAGGATGGGACCTGGAGGCTCTGTATTGATTATCAGGTGTTGAACAAGATCACTGTATGGAATAGGCACCCAATCCCGTGGATTGATGACCTTCTGGACTAGCTCAAGGGGGCCAAATATTTCAACAATATTGACTTGAAATTAGGTTATCAATGGGTTCCTATCGAACCCTCCGATGTGTGGAGGACTTCCTTCAAATCCAAGGAGGGCCTTTTTGAATGGTTGGTCATGCTGTTCGAATTGACGAATGACCCTGCAACCTTCATGAGACTAATGGATGACATCTTGCGACCCTTCACCAATGAATTTGTGGTGGTGTATTTAGATGACATCTTGATACTAAGCCAGAGTTGGGAAGAGCACCTCCACCATATTCGACAGGTCCTTCAAACCCTTTGACAACACAAGTTGTGTGCTAACTTGGAGAAACATACCTTTGGCCTAACCCAAGTTCAATATCTCGGGTACATCATTGATGATCACGGTGTACATGTGGACCCATCCAAGATACAAGTAGCTTGGGATCAACCAGACCCAACCACTCTAACACATCTCCACAACTTTTTGGGTCTTGCCAATTTCTACCATAGGTTCGTGTTGGGGTTCTCTCATATCGATTGGCCTTTAAGTCAAGTCACCAAGGGAGGAGCGAAAGCCAAGTTATTTTGGTTGGAAACCCAGCAGCGAGTGTTCTCCAAGTTGAAGAATCGCCTCTGTTCTACACTAGTTCTTACATTACTAGACCTTAAACAACCATTTGAGATCGAGACAAATGCCTCCAACTATGCTATTGGTGTAGTTCTTACTCAACATGGGCATCCAGTGGCACAAAGAAATTTATTCCATTGTGTAGGCCTGCTGTTAATGGAAGCATTACATTCTAGGGAAGGAAACGGTCATCCACACAGACCATCGGCCTCTACAGTTCATACAAACACAAGAGAAGTTGCAGAATGATAGTCATAAAAAATGGTCCACCTATATGCAACAGTTCCATTTGAACATTAGGTATAAGAAGGGTAGTACCAATAATGTCATTGATTGCCTTAGCCAACCACCAATCATCGCGCTAATCATTGTGCTCAATTCCTGTGGGCACGAGACATCGGGTTGGCCGCATCTTTACAACAATGATCCATAATTTGGAAACATATACCAAACACTCCTAGAAGAGAAGAAAGTTCCAAATTTTCACCTTCAAGATGCACTGTTATGCCACTTGGGACACATATGTGTTCCTTCAAGTGAGCGTACTAAGATTATTTGGGAGGCCCACTATAGTTGGGTCATTGAACATTTCGGAGTAGAGAAAACCGTGGCGGTATTGCAGAAGTATTTTTATTGGCCGAAACTTCGTCAGGATGTTGGGAAGTACAATAGATCCTGCACTGCCTGCACCATTTCCAAACCAACCATCAAGAAGCAAGGCCTGTATACTCCTCTCCCTACTCCTAGTCGGCCTTGGGAATCTGTCTCCATGGATTATATGTCGAGCCTTCCTTCTAGTAAGCACGACAACAATTGTGTTTTCACGGTCGTCGATAGATTCTGTAAGATGGCCATTATGGCAACGTGAAAGAAGAGTATCACAGCAAAGACCACTGCTAAGCTCTTCTTTGAGTGAGTGTGGGTAAACTTTGGGATCCCACAGTCCATTATCTCAGATCAGGACAGAAAATTCCTCAGTGCATTTTGGTCAAGTCTTTGGTCGATGCTGGATACAAAACTCACTAAGTCCATGGCTTTCCATTCCAAAACTGATGGTCAAACAAAGGTTGTCAAAAGGATGATCATTCACATTTTGCTCATGTACAACTCAAAGCATCCACGCACATGGGTTGAAAGTCTCCCCTATGTCCAACACAGCTACAACAGAGCTCTCCACAGCTCAACGAGCCACAACCCCTTTCAGGTAGGGCTGGGATTTCAGCCATTATACCACATTGATGTGGCCATACCATTTTCAACCACTCACGTAGATTCAACTCACGTGCAGTCTGAAATTGAAAGGGTTAACAACTTCATTGAGCGCATTCAACATATCTGCCAATAGGTCCATGATATATTGGACAAATCCAATGCTAAGTACAAGCAGCGCCATGATCAATATTGAGTGATGCACAAATTCCAGGTGGGCAACAAAGCTTGGCTACATTTGTAGAAGGAGCACCTTGCTAGACCCCACCACAAGCTTCGCTCATTTTGATATGGGCCATACACCATCACCAAGGCCATCGGGGACAATACCTTCGAGCTCAGCATCCCACCATTCCTTGGTTTGCACCCAATGTTCAATGTAGATCACCTTCAGCTACACTTTCCACCATTATTGGACACATCTAACATTGCAGAATACCTCACACCAACAGAGCTCAACCCAAACTGCATGGAACTAGCCACAACTGATTAGATCATGGACACATAGGTCAAGAACATTCGAAAACTGAGGATATTTCTATATCGAGTTGTCTAAGTAGGTGAACTCCTTCACCAACGCAAATGGCTCATTAGGGACCAAGTTCAGCAGAAGTTTCCTCATCTCATGGAGGAACTCAATGCAATAGGGATAATTGCTTCCTAAGGGTGGAGGACTAATCCATGTGGATATTTGTGGCAACCCACCTATTCCACTTGGACCCTCACCATTTTTTCTTTCAGTTTTTCTATTTCCTTGACTGTAGCATAGTTTATTATTTTTGGAAGTTTTTCAGGTCCTAAACTTCTGAAGCCGTTTTGAGACCCTAAACGACGCATTTTTGGAAATTACATAGATAATCACGTCGAAAGTTGTAGTCCTCGGAAAGAGCTTTCCAACGAGGTATCATATGCATCAAAAAGAGATAATATGACCACGTTATGACCCTGGGAGGTTAGCTTCCCAACTAACCCCAACAGGGCCCATAAACTCTTGGTGTTACATCTCCTCGGGTTAGGGTTTTGGTTGTTTAGGGTTTTCTATTATTGTCCAATAATAAGAAGGCCCTTGAGCCTCATTATAACACAGTTCAAAGGCAATTAGCCACCACATATCTTCTCGGAGATAAGTTACCATCACTCAAGCTATCTTATTTCCATTCTGTTTGTAAGCATAGTTCAATACTTTTCTATTAATGAAATTAAGTGTTTTTCTGTTGCATCTATGTGCTTATGAGCATATATGTAAGTTTTTGTGTTCCTGTTTAAGTTTAGATCAAATATCAACTAGGTCTTCCTCTGAACTGACATGTGTAAGTTATTTATGAGTGAATCTTCAAGTAACTAGTGTGACACTAAGGATGCACTTGTGCACTTCCCCACTACTAGACTCCTACTAGTTCCTCCAATAGTTAGAACTAGTTTAACTAACTATATCTCAGTTAGGCTGAGTTATCTAATTACAACTCAAAACAACTCAACCTGGGCCCCTAAAATAGGGATCACTCTACATGACTCTAGATAGACTTCCAACTCGAATTTCCAAGTCAATTAAGTCAATTTAACTTAATTAACTATTAAAAGTTGTTATGAGAATAGAATTTCGATTTAATTCACAAATTAATTCAAGGACAAAATAAATTGGAATTTCTTGTTGATATTTTCAACAATCCCATCAACAAGACTTTTAAACTATTATATATCAACAATTAAATCATGTTAGCAATCCAACCATAGTAAAATCATTTTACATCTAGGGTCTTAATATTATGCCCTAGAATTTCATATCAAACTCTACTAGGGTTTTTGTCAGAGACCTTATATTTCATGAATATCAACAATCAAGTTAGTATATTAGAATTTCATATCTAGGGTCTCATTAAGGATACCTTATATTAATCACCTACTAGGGTTTTTATCGTAAATCCTAGATACAAACAACAAACTCCAAAAGTAGATATACAACAATCTTAACCAAGCTAGGGCTTCAATTATGCAAGAGCCCATCGACCTAGGGTTTCATTCCTAGGACCTTATATTTAATTATTACAAGGCTTTGTTTATAAACCCTATTTTACCAGACCCGAAGAATCTAGGGTTTCATTCTAAGCATCAATGGAAAACCCTAAAAGACTAGGTTTATGACAATACTAAAACCTTAAACACTAGGATTTTATCATGTGATCTAATTTTATCAACATACCCTAAGTGGACTAGGTTTTTATACCCTAAGTATTTAGGGTTTCACAGTGAACCCTAAAGGTTAGGGTTTCACAAAAATGCACAAATGGTAAAAGATAGTATAACAGGGATAGATTCAATCTAATGATTAATCACTCGAAGAAGAATCCTTATGATTCAAAAATCCTTTGTATAAGAGACATAATAATACAATGAAAATTTCAAAATGAATGTACCTTGTAATATGAAGATGATTTACTACAAATATTTACACATTCCTTGAGATTTTTCTTTACAAACCTTGTAGTATCTACAAGTGAATGAATCCCTCTGAATTTGCTCCCTTTTATGAGAAGATGAAGGCTTCCTTTTGAGGAACTTCTTTATAAAATAAACTCTTTCATATGCACCTGCAACATTTGATTGACAAGTACTACCAAGAATACACAAGTACAAGAGTAAGATTATCACCTAAGGTTTTTCAAATCCAAATCCAAAAATATATTACCTTGAATGAATTCCAAGGGATTTCGAGTACAAATCCTAACTAGTTCTAGAGGCATCATGTCAAAATGTAAATATCATACAATTTTTTTTTACAAATATTTCATCATGTACTTCCAGCCCTAGAAATCATGAGTTAGGAACAAGAGAATTAGGGTAAGAGTTTTCCATATGTTCTATCTAGACTTTCATCATAAATAAAAATTGCAACTCCTAAACCTTAAAAACTTTTAGACTTTCAATAAATAATCATGTTATACATACCTCAAGACTACATACCCTTTGTTTTGATGATTGTCATCCCATTTGAGCTTTTAGCCTTTCCTTGCAATCTTAATACATATTGATAAGTGACTTTAAAAACAAACAGAAAAAGGAAACATCAGTGCTTACTTGAGTTAGAAGTTGTTCTCAAAATGCTAAATTCTTTCTTTAGATTGTAGAGAAGTCTTATAAGAAAGAGTTGCTACAAAAATTTATATGGAGTATTTCTCATGTTGTCATAAATTGCTTATTTTCTCATTAGATTTTAGACTTCATAACATGTCTTATTGTCATCTTACTAGGATAGATTTTATGTTATTGTTTAAACTCATGCAATATATATAGATGTATTGATTCTAATAATAT
>APFE031009036.1:113294-139760 GCA_000404065.3 Pinus taeda
AAATAAATCCAAATAAATAAATAGTAATAACAAATAATAAATAAAATTAATACTTATTTAAATAAATAAACAAAATTATTATTAATAAAATTAATCATTTGTAAGCCGACTACAGAAGAAGACACCAAAAATCTTGTTCAATAACTATTAATAATGCTCTGCAATTTCACGCTCTCTCTTCTCAAATACAAATCTCATTGCCCTGATGATGGACTCACTAAGCTAGTTCGAAACGTTGGTTTCAAAATTGTTCACAAGTTTTTCCACAAAATTAAAAAAAACTCTTCCACTTTGTTCCCATCTCCTTATTATGCTAACAATAGCTATGGCCTATACTCTTTTAAGAACTATCTTGGATTCGTTCCTTTAGATCTAGAACTTGTGGTATCTTCTTCTTATAGATAAATAATCTTGGACTCTTTTATTAATGTGACTATCAAGTTGCGGTCTAATCACCCAAAATTGTAGCTTAATAACATAGGTAAGGATTTATGAGAATGCCTATGAATTCACTTTCTTCTTTAATATTCTTGGCATTCTATAGGCTATTGTTCTAGCCTTTCAGTCCACGTAAATAGATCTTTAATGCTCTCCAAAAGATTTCACTCCTTGCACAGGCCTATGGTCTAGCCACTATGGCAAGGACTAATAGAATGTGCCCATAATTTATTCTCCTTTATCCTAGCTACTTGACCTCAGATGATCTAGTCTTTCTTATTTGTTTTGAAGCTTATGTGACCTTCTTGTTGCCCTTATGTCATCAAACCAAGCTCTGAAACCATGTTGAGAAATCTCGGGAATCATATATTTTCGATTATTCAACGCTATTTCTCTTATACTGTGACATTAGCTTGTGATATTTACTTATTAGATATTCTTTCAAATTGTTTCTTTCTTATCATCAAGACTAATGCCAACGAAATAAGATCACAAACAAAAGAGAACACAAGATATAGGCATTCAGTTGGGGGAAAACCCCTAAGAAGGGGAAAACCCAGTCAAAATCTTCCATTAATAGTTTCATATGAGATTGAGACAATAAGGACCAATACATATGTCCTCCAACAATTCAACCCTTGATAAAATCATTGAAGCCAACAAAATTTTGGCTCTTTCATTATGCCAACAATTTGTCCTTCATCTCCAACCCCTACAATTAGCTTCAAATTCACATGTGTGGCATAAATAATTTCGTTCAAACCTTTACTTTGATCTTTTCCTTAAAATGTTTCACCATTTTTCTTCATCTTCGCATCCCTATTTCTTGATTATTCAATTGCATATCGAGTGTGTATGTTATCCTTTCTAATAGGTCGAATGCACGAGTGTATATTTATGCTATTTTCAATCTAGTCGAATGTCTTCATGAAGCCGAATTTTTCTCTCGTTGGGGCCTACTTGTGGGAGGAGGAAAACATGACATTTTTTATTCGATAAAATTTCTTTCTTGATTTTACAAAGCCCAAGAAGGGTATAGAACAAAATAATGATGACAATGACTCAAGACATAATCCTAGAAGCCTAAAATGGAGGCTTGACCTATGTATCATTGACCCAAGCATGAAACTCATGCTTCAATAAGTCAAATTTTATTAATAATAAAAAATTATTTTTCTCAATACAATTATGAAGATTGACACTAGTTACATTCTTCAATAGGAAGGAGGTACATGTACTTAACATACTTTTTGCAAATATAGCTATTACTTAATGGTTTGTAAATTGTCGTGGATATTCCACTAGATAGGTCGTCACAACATATTCTAATAATATTATTATTAAAAATATGAAATTATACATTATTACATTTTTTTAGATTTTTTTTATTTGTATATTTATTGTTAATAGTGCATGCATGCAAATTGAAATTATGCAGAAAATAGAGAACGAAAAATAAAAATCTCACACACACATTTGACACAATATATGCTCTAGGAAACCCTTTCGAGAGAAAAACCTAGCTAGAAGGTGAGGTCACTCCACTCTCTTTCTTTGAATGGAAATATGGTTGTGAGTAAAAGGAAGTATGGTTTGTGGCCTGTGGGATACCAAGGAGCACTGTTTGAAAATGAGGATACGAATTTCCTTAAGTACTTTGTTCCCCAATGAAACTCCTAAACTTAGAAAAATTAGTAGGCACCAATTGTTTCATGATGGCCTACATCTTGGCAAGATATATATTCAACTCTCATCCACCTATCACATAGCCTATAAACACCAAATATTGTTGTGCAAACTCACAATTCTTGAGATTTACCAATAGTTGGTGCTTCTTTAATGTCTCCAACACTGCGTCTAATGAGAGATGTTCTCCTTCCAAGTAGCATTGTATACTAGTATATCATCTAAATATACAATAACAAATGAATCTATAAAAGGGCATAGTACATGATTCATTAATCTCATAAACGTAGTTCGTGCATTACATAGGCTAAATAGCATGACTAACCACTCATACAAACCTTGTCTGGTTTTTAAGGTAGTCTTCCAGGTATCTTCTTCTTTGGCTAGAACCTGATGATATCCAGAATTCAAGTCCAACTTGGTGAAGTATTTTGCTTGCCGCAACTAATCCAACATATCATCTATCCTAGGTAGGGGGTCTCTATTCTTGAACGTGATTTTTTTCGACGCCATGTAATCTATACAAATCTACTAAGTCACCCCTTCTTTAGCACAACTATGATGGGTGAACCACATGGTGATGTACTCATTTGAATGACACTTTGTTCCAAAACCTACTATAGTGGTTTCTTCGCCTCACTTTCTTCTATAACAGACTTCTTGTACAACCCGATATTTGGAAATGGGGGGTCTGGCAATAGATGGATCTCGTGCTCCACTTTCCTCTTAGGTGGTAACCCTTTAAGCTCCTAGAACACATCCTTGTATCCTTGTAGCAAATCTTCTAATTTTTGTTTATGCTTCTTAGTACACCCCTCCATGGATTACTGACTCTTCTACAAACTAATTTTCTCTTAAAAAAAACTAAAACATACTTCTTTCTAGAACTAATCAATTTCTTGGATTGGTTGGCACTTACTAGTGAAATTTTTTACTTTCCTTTGTGCATGTTGATGATGAATGATTTTCCATCCTTGACGAATAAGTATTGGTTGGATATACACATGAATATTTCATCTCATGTGTACATGTGGGGACTCCCAAATATGACTCCACATACATCAAGGAGAAGCACATATCATTCTACTTCATCAATAAAATTAGCACTGATGGAAAATCTAATTTTGCATTATTTTGTTACCTTAATATTTGCAACCTTATTTACCTATCCTAATGGATATGTTTTTGGATGATCATGAACTTCCAGCCCCAACTGCTTGAACATCTATGCTTTAATGATATTCTTCTACGATCTTAAGTTGAACGGAACATTAATCTTTGCCTTCTTTACCTGTATCTTTATATGGAAGAGTTTGATCATTTCATTCTCTTCTCGTTGTTGAAGGATACTCATGTTCACCTCATTTTGCAGTGATGTTCAAACAACATTCTCATCCACATCCAATTTTCTTTGAACTTGGTTTCTCAAATCAGTGGCCATGAGATTCTTCATTTTATTGTCTTTCTTTTTGTTCTTTTGTTTTAGATCTGGATGAAACTTCTAGAACTTCTTCTTTGTATGGTTGTCAATGTTGCAATGGTTGTAGTGGTTGTTTGGATCTTTAAACTAGTGTGCAATGTCTAATGTATTTTTATATTTTCACCCTTTCTACTTCTTCTTCCCCTCCTTATATGTGTATTTTTTCTCCTTCTGCTTCGATCTACTTGATAGCACTCTCTTCAGTCGTATGTTCTCTAGGTACAAGCCTATACGCAATCCTTATCCACTAATTTGGGCTTGAACAACATCACTTGCTCCCATAGATAGTGGTGTATACCCCCAACATACTTGAGGAGTACATCTGGGTTATTTGGGGAGATACTCAACATTATGGCCATCTTTCTGAACTTTGTTGTGTACTCTTGCATACTTCTCCCCAGCGTTTGCCTAAGGTAGTGCCATCGTATCCACTAGTCCTATTCTACCCAATAAGCTAAAATTGTGACTTAATGAGGATTTTAAAGTCCTCCAACAAAATTACTGGAGGCTCTCCTCCAACCTCAGGTTATCCGTGTGGCTCTTCCACCAATTCAAGGCATGGCCCTCTAATTTAGTCATGCAAATAAGATCTTTTATTCTTCCTCAATTTGATGGACACTGAAATACACTTCCAGTTGCTGCAACCAATGATTCAACTTCATAGCATCGATATCACCATGGTACAAATTTATATCGACCTTTCCTTCCATTTTGTATAGGGGTTGTGATTGCTTCATGGCACTCAAACTGGGTTGATATTTTTTTGGTTCTTTCTTCGATTGCTTCTTTGTTTCTTCCTAATATGTTGATCCCCCTTCTAATTTGTCCTCTGCATTTGAACCCTCGTTTTCTCCAAACATATTAATCTTATTATTTAGGGCTGCCAAGAGGATATTTACATTACGACTTATATTAGTGACTTGTTGTTCTAGCCGTGAAAACCTCTCCTCTATAGGATGACGAGGGTTATTCACAGATTCGTTGACCATGATTAGGGTTCTTCAAATTTTCGCCCAGCCAATCTAGATCCCTTGCAAGTCTCCAAAAAATACCCAAATAAACCTCCTCTTGTACAAATATGATATGTAAACTACAATGCGTATTCCACTGGACAGTTCGTCACAACGGATCTAATAATATTATATTAAAAATATGAAATCCTACACTATTACAAATTTATTATAATTTTGGATTTGTAGATTTACTGTTAATAGTGCATACATGCAAATTAAAATCATGCAAAAAAAGAAAATGGTAAAATAAAAAATCACACACAAATTTGACACAAGATATGCTCTGGGAAACCCATTCAAGAGAAAAACCCAGTTGGAAGGTGAGGTTACTCTCCTCTCTTTGTCTAAATGGAAATATGGTTGTGAGCACAAGGGAGTATGGCATGTGGCCTATGGGATGCTACAGTGCACAAATCCTATCTATTTTCTCTACCTTTTATTCCTCTTGGATATTTTTTCTTAGCTATGGAATAAATGCACTTTAAAAAATGGAATCCCATTTCCTCCTAGTGGCTTGGTTATAACACAACTCGATAACCTCCTAGTGGTTAGGTTTGAATACATCAACTCTTAATCAGAGTTACAATATAGACTCTTCTAGATTATTCTACATCATAATTATGTGGCTGGCCCATTTTTCATGAACAATGGGGGATGGTGCAGCATCGTCTTGAATTATGGTGATGAAAATAGGAAGGTCAACTTCTGAGTGGCATAACTTTCACATATGGACTTTGATTAACACAATTCTTGGGACATTGGAAAGTTGAATGTGTGTAGAATAGCATGAAAAGGTGTGTATTAAAGTTAAAAAGTGTTACCCCCAAAAAAACTCACTTGATGACTAAAAATTCTCCCAAAAGGTTTTATAACTTGTTTTACCAATTTGGTGTCTCGCCGTTAAAAATGGTCCATGAGTTGATTCCTCCATTTTTCCGCTATGAAAGCATCGAGATGGATGACAATAAATATAATGATCCAATTTGTATGACTTAATAAGTTATTTTTTGATGTTATTATTACATTTGTTTATAGTTTTTCCTTTAACACAAATGATTGGAATGATATTAAGTCTGTGTTTGTACATAGCAGAAAAATCCGAAGAGAATTACAATTTTCCAACAGGTACATATTCTGCTAGAGAAAGTATGGACATACACCTAAGACATTATTCTAAAAAATTATTATAAAATTAGAATCTATGAACTAGATTAGCCACTCTAAATCTAACAAAAGCCACCCCCCCCCCCCCCCCCCCCAAAAAAAAAAAAAAAACTTTATAGTAAGGAACCATTCCTCAAGTTGGAGGATCTATTGACGTCTTATTTGACAGGGCTCCAAAACTGCCACTTCTTGAGTTGCACTAGTCTTCTTCATTTTGTTGAGCTTATATATCATAAGATGCAATGATTCATTTTCATCTTCTAGATGGTTAACATTGGTTTTAAGTTGTTGCACTTCATCTGTGAGGAAGAGAATTGAATTGTTATGTTGCTAAAGATGATTATGTATATGATTATCTACTACATGATAGTCAACCAAAGGGTGAGAACAAGAACCACAAACATTGGTATGTCCTGAATCTATAGGGGTGGAGTTGAAACAATCCTTGGTTCTATATGAACAAAAGAAGGAGCATCAAGTTGAGGAGAAAAAAAGGTTAGAGAGAGATGGAGTGGGACTGCAATAACAAGCAGAGGGGAGGAGAAACTTGACAATTAGAGAGCACATAGACAGGAGGGTTATGTAGGGGAAGGAGATAGTGGATACTAAGATTGTGGAACTTTCTAATCAAGGAACTAAATTATATTCACTTCAAGATTTCAACCAAAGTAGAAAGGCACATCTTGAAGGAAGCCAAATGCTCCAAGGAGAAAATTCAAATTGGTGCATGGATGGTTAATATGGGTCTGGTGTTTCACTTTTAGCTAAGTTTTTAAATTTGAGGCCACTGAACATTTTAAAGAAGGATTGCAACATTAAAAGGTACCAGGGAAGACCATACCACTAAAGATAGGATCATTGAAATTGAAACTTAATAAGCCTTGTAATACTTTGTCACCATTTAGCCTCCAAAATTATGACCTCCCTTTTGAAGAACCAAGTGAAGTAGTAAAACCAAATCCAAAGATAAATTTAATACTGAGAATGGTGAGGAATAATTTTGCAACACATAGAAGATGAGGCAAGGAGGTGGCTCGATTCCCTTCACCATTCTGACAAGTAAAGACAAAATAAATATACCTACCACTAAGAATACCACCTCACCCTAACTACCATAAACAAAGGAAATTCTCCTATAATTGCTCGAAGTGAAATTTGTGCATGAATATAAACTTGAAGGTAAGAATTTCCCATGCTCAAGCATTCGATTTAGCCTTCAATCACAATAAACTACAAATCCTTGCAACCCTCCTGGAAGCTCGAGGAAGGATTAAATTTTTAGTAGAGAACAAGTTATCCATAAGAAGATGCAACTCCCTAGACATGGAGGTTGCATGTCGAGCACATGTACTACCCTCCAGATCAACCTTGATGACCATACTATGATGCCATTGTTATAATTTCACCCTCCATAGCAATATGGGATGGAATTTGATGCCAGGGGCATATATTTAATAGTGTTTTCTTGTTGCACACAATAATATAACTTCCTATTGAGGGGATGAGAGAATTCACCTATATAGAGCTTCATGGAATAATTTTTATGCTAGGGACCCCATTAATCACTAATTTCCCTGCTCCAAGGAGGCAGGATTGATTTTCTTTGTTGTTATATTTTGATGTCTCATAAATTGGAAATAGGACTTATAAAAAAAAGTGACTAGAAGACTAGTGATCCTAGATAGAAAGAGGTTAAGATAGTTGTTTTAAGGAGAGGGTCCCTTTAGGATATGTTAAATAATTATGAGGGAGTCTCCAATGATCACAATTTCAAACACATCCCTCTATTAGGGTAATAGGAGGCCAAGATAGATGCCATACATTTTTACTAAATTATTTTTCCTATGTCATAATCCCCATGTGTGTTGGACTTCTTGTTTTCTATCAAGACCCAAAAGGATCCCTCCCCCCTCCTACCACCCTTGGGTTTTTCTTCGAGGTTCCATCAAAGAAATAATCCATTTCTTCTACAAGTGTTTCCATACTTCAAAGTCATCATTGAAGAGACAAAGCTTCCAGGATGCTTCAATAAAGTGATTTGTTGTAGCCTAAAAGGGGAGGCATCCCAAAGGATCACTAAGAAAGTCTATCCACTAGTTTTCACGGTAGTCTAAATAGGGGTCACAATCTTTAAATTTATCTATATTGTATTCATGACGAAGGCAGAGGGATTTCATGGTTGTAGTTCTAGGAGAAGAGGTTTTTTTTTTAAGATGATATTGTTACGGGACAATTAGATTTGCTAGTAGATATATTTTGGGAGGGAGTACCAAATCAATTTGAATAGAGGTCTCCTATATAAATAACTAGAGTAAGATCTAGGTCATGTGCAAAATAGAACTGATATTTCGAAGGGCATATTTAGCCCAGGAAAAAGGGGGCCCAAAGCATAAGACCATACCTGAGACGTGAAGGAGTAGGACCAAAACACATGGAAGATCAATTGGATTGGACTACCCTCCACCTAGGGGTGCAAAGATTGGGTGACAACATCATGAAAATCATATTGATGGATCCATATTAGGTTAAATATAAAATGGATAGGGCTATAATTGGGAGTTCGGGCTAATGGGACGATTATCATATCCATTCCATGGGGAGAACATCATACTTGATGCAGATATTATAACATACCAATTCATCATATATAAGAAAGCGGTCAAGTCTGGAAGCTATGTGATTAGGCCTTGAACTTCTATTATTACAGGTATACTTGAAACCTAATGGATTTATATCTATTAATTTGGAGTGGGAAATGAAGTCCTCCATATATTCTTGAAATGGATCTATGACTGGGGATCCACCTTTTTTCTCTTAAATGTGCAAGGTTGTATTAAAGTTTCCCCCAAAGATGCTAAAGGCCCTGAACTCAAAGTCCTTTAATCCTTGAAGGGAGACCCAATAGTCCCTTTTTTCTCAAAACTAAGTAAACATATAGATATTCATAATAAAGCATACATGATTTAGAGAGAGGACAAGAAAAAATGTTGTGATCCAGTGAATGTGCTTATGGGAGCTCAAAAGCTGGATTTGCGATGGATCCCATAGTGTGCAAAGGAATCTTGATGCCCCTCTAGTATTGACTACAACACTACCATAACCATTCCAAATTTGTTGATGGTGAGTAATTTCTTCTTATTCTCCCATTTTAGTTTCCTGGAGAAGAGTGATTGAAGGCCTTTCTTTTCTGATTATGGATTTGGCTCCCATTCTTCTTTTCTCTGACCCTAATCCTCTACAATTATAGGAGAGGGATAGCATTATTTAATTTTTGATTGAGACACCCCTTTGGGAGGGGCATAACTTGAACTTATTTTGCTTCCTTTTCCACCCAAGTCTCCAAATTGAATATTTTTTTAGAGTGGGTTGATGGCCAAGTTCTTTTTTCTTCCGTGTTTGTTTGATTTTCTTTTATATCTATCGATGCAACAATCTTTATACCTTGTTATTTCAACTTCGTAATTTTCATTATCTTATCTTACAAAAGTGATTCTATAATTTCATTCTCTTTGGGAAAGGAAGCTTTCTTCTTCTACAAAGGATTCATCTCTGAGGACTTCAGGCTCTTCATTTATTTTCGAATCAATCATGGGCTCAACTTCTCCTTGAGGGGCATGGGATAAACTGGCTTGGATTGAAGTTGGAGGGGCTTGAGGAGAAGTCTCCCCTTCTTATTCTTCTACAATTACTAAGGCATCAAACAAGTTACCAAAAGCTCCACCACTAGTTTATTTACTCGTATCTTCACCACTAACCACAAACTTGTCCTTAGGAGAAAATTGACTAGATCCTTGTTGACGAATGGACCCATGCTACTGATTAGAACTATTTTATTACTTTTGGGAGCCTTTCCTTATTTTGGCTTGCTACCATTGCTCCCTATAATCACCTTATTTTTTATGTTCTTGATACTTATTGGGGCAGGTTCTCATGAAATGGCCACAATCATGACAGATCTTGCATTTGAATAGGAGTTGATCATAGGCTACCTCCTTAATGTGTGTCCAATTATCTAAACTTAGATTGATTGCAGCATGTAATCCTTTTTATAGATATAATTCGACATATATTCAGGCATAATAAAAGAGACCATCTTGAGGCTCAGCATAGTCGATGTATTTCCCTAGGGCGTTCTCAATTTTTCTAAAGGTGGCATCATTCTAGTAGTGGAGGAAAAGAAAGGAAAATTTCACCCAGACAGGGATAGTAGTTGGGATATCATAGTATATAGTACAGTTATGGATCCATCAATATAAGTATAGTACTTGAACAACCATGAAGTATGGGCCACTTCAAAAAATCAAATCATTATCCATTTTGTTCTCAAAGTAAAATCTGAAGAAGCCCTTATCATAAAAGGAGGATGTGACCTTGCCTTTCATCAATGGCTTCCAAATTTTCTTGATCCATTGGAAAATATTTTTGGGAGAGGGCCACCAACCCATAAACTATCCAACTAAACCATGATCTTCCAATTCAAGAGCACGAAGCTTGGTCTAAGGAGTTGAGATCTTAACTTTAGTGATTTCATCTATTTTTTGACAAAGCGAAACAAGGGGCCTCTTAGAACTTGGGGTAATTTGAGAGAAAATAATTAAAAGCAATAATATCTTGAACAAGAGGGGAAGGGGAGGCCATATGAGTCACTATTGACTCCCTTGCCTAAGTGATTCCCATCAGATCGATAAATTAGAGATCAAAAGAGTAGGAGTAGAGAAGGCTATAAAAGGCTGGTCATGGGGGAAAACATAAGGGGATCAACTAGATCAGAGAGGAAAGGAGAAAAAAATGAGATACCCAGCATTAAAACACTGGCCCTCAAGTTATTGAACACAATAATAGCAAACAAAGCGCATCAAGGAGGCTTATGGCCACAGAACCTCAAAGCAACAAGATGAATATTTTTACTTTTGTTTATAGTTAGAATGATATTGCTATTAATATTTTTATATGTACCAGCTTTAAATTAATTAGATAATAATTGGATTATTTGTTGCTTTAACTTAGAAAAAATGCATATGTAAGCAACACCCCCTGGGAAGGAAGGATATTACAAAGTGATATCGAAGCCTTAGGTTTTTATAATAAGTGGTGTCTACTAGATTAAATCTTATAGAATGTAACCCTAGAAGTGATAATACCTTTGAACTAGGGTAGGTGCACCTAAGGAATGTATTCTCAATATATTGAGTTACTTAATTACTTATTTTCCTTATCTTTTCCATCTCTTTTTTGTTATCTCTTAGTACAATAATTTTCCTTTAATTTTAGTGTCATGATTTCTCCCTATTGTGAACTCTTAGTAGATTATCGATTAACATAAAATATAATTAATTTATGTTGTGTGATAGAAAAGAGGAGAAGAATCATACAAGAGAGGATAATTTATCATTACATAGTGTTTAATCATAATTTTGTGAGCACTATGACATAACATAAAATTAGTACTTTTAATGACTAGTTTCATGAAATACATAGTTTTGTAATTGTCACTGTTAGGTCCCTATAATAATAGTGATTCCCCCATTGCTATAATAATGTTAGCCCTTATTTTATTGGTATGCCCTTATTGTCCCCATATTCTTATTATTGTGCCCCATAGAAACCCACTATTGTTATTTTTGTGCCCTTATATTATTTTTTTATGTCGGCTTGATTATATTGTGACCCTTTAGACTCCTATATATAGAAAGGAGGTTTTTTCATTTGTATCATCCAAGAATTGTTCATTTTTGTAATTTAATGGAGGTTTTCCCTCGAAGAATCTTATTTTGAAGTCGTTGATCTATCTTTTCTTCTTTTTTGTGAGCTAGTTGCATAACAGTCACATGAAATATTTTTTTGTACACCCTATTGCATTGAATAAGTAGAAAACAAAAATAAACTAGCCTCTTTGTAAGTACATGTCCTTACCTTTTGAAAAAAAATTTGCATTTACATATTTGATGTCTTTGGTCTCTTTTTCATCTCCTTTTAGCAGATTGATGATGTCCTTCTTAGAGATCTCAATATCTCCTTCAACAACCTTCATGTGGCATGGAAATGGTAGTGATCTACCTTAATTGAATTTTCAAAGATAATTTTTCTTTGTTCAAAACCTCAAAACTTGAATTTCAAAAAAGCCACAAATTAGAAAAAAAAAAAAAAAAAAACCCAAATTTCCTTAATCATATACCCCAAACTTCATTATATCCAAGATTTGGATAATCTAGATAGTCTCCACATTGTTAATACCGGGATTAATTCAAGGTCAGGTATATTTCCTTTGATTTGGATGTGCTCAAATCTATATTCTTTCCACCTCACTGACCCCAAATATCTCTCAAGTCGGATAACATTTATTCACGGGATGTGGTTTGATCTAGATATGGCTTCTATATTCGAAAATCTAGGAATATGACTCATTTTCAAAGTGCACACTTTAGTGAAGCCCATATATGGTTTGGCCTTTTGGGCACAAACTTCAAAATATATTTTGTTTGCAAATAATATTGGGGCCCACCCCACATGATTTATGATCCAAATATAAATCTCGATCTAGAATCCAGTTCTTCTTAACAAACTTTCGTGGGGGGCATAGTAGATATATTCTTGTTTAGCTTATAAAATTCTACCTGATGATCTAAAATGGAGCAAATTAGTAATGTTGTGTTAATTCCCCATTCATAATAAAACCCAATATGCTTATCATTTGCTTACAGAGTGCTTAATGATTCAATACTTTTGCTTAATTAATTGATTCCCATGAGAGTTTCTTATGTAAATGTTATAAAAATTTAACATAAAACATATGTGGAACAACAACAATATAATAGCAAAGAACATCAAAATAAAACATACAACAAGCACATTATAAACGAGTTCACCCCTCTTGCGCTACATCTGCTTGGTCTAGCTTCCAATTGCTTGGCCCTCTCTATTATGCTCAAATTACAACAAAAATGTGTTTACAATGCTCATATGCCTCCGAAACTGATCTCAATGAGTTCAGAATACTCAAAAATGGCTATCTAGCCTCTTTTTGCATCCCCTTTGGATAAGAACTAAAGAATTTATGGCTTCTCCCAATTCTCCCATTATTTGTTCCACAAATGCTCCAAAACTGACAGAAAACCACATTTTCACTCCAAAATCCACTAATTGAGTGATATTTTTTCCATACAGGGGGCCATAACCAATCGTTCTGATCGTGAATCGCAATCAGCAATGTCTGGTGGTAATAAACTATGGGCTTGTTCTCTGTGCAATTGCAATATTCAATTTCGGTTTATCGAATCGCAATCCAGGTCAATATCGCATCGCAATATCTGGGGGTCAATTCTTATTGCCACTACCATTTTGATATGTGATCGCATCACATCGCTACTCCCAACCTTGCCCAGGTCGATTACCTTAACTCCTCCTTTCTTGTGATTTTGATATGCGATATCACAAATCGCATTCAGCACTCCCTAGGGGTTGATTCTTAACCTGGTCCACATGTTTCCTATGATATGTGATATGTGAGGGAAAATGGCGGCTTGCCACTTGGCACCTCCTCATTCACTGAAGGGTTTTTCTATGTCATCCAATCCTATCATGTAGACAAGTCAAACTTGAACTTTGACTTGTTTTAACTTCTGCATACAAATTTAGATTTGAGTGTTGTTCACACCGTTGGATTCAGAATGACGAACTCTTCGATCTAAAGCTAAACTTATTAGATTCTGACACTTTTACTTTTGAGCATAATTTTGAGCACCTAATCACTCCTCCCCACTTGAAGCCTTTTGGACCCCTAAAGGAAAACTTTCAGTTATTGAACAGATGAGGGTAATTTTCCCTCACTTTCCCCTCTTCAATCCATTTGGCCTTTGATGCATTTGTATCTTTGAGACCACTTGAAGATAATCAACGTTTCCCCTCTTTGATGACTTTGTTCTTCTGCCAAGTATGGTGTCTTGTTGAAGCTCATCAAGGAATTCTCGAGGGAAATGTTCAATTGATGGAATATGTACACTTTCTCCTTGATCTTCAATCAAAGAAGACTCATACAATCTCAAATTTTCAACATTAACAACTGAATGAATTTTCATATATGAAGGAAAGTCAAGCTTGACAGCATTATTACCAATCTTTTCTAGAATTTTAAATGGACCATAATGGATTGGTTTCAACTTTTTAACTTCATCTTGAAGCTGTTCCTTGCTAATGTGAAGACAAAATTCATCACCTACTTGAAAATGATGAGCCACACTATGCATCTCACACCTTGCCTTATACTTTCCTTGACTCTTTTCTAGTTGTTCTTGAACTATTTGGTGAATCAAATGAATTTGCTCAATGAATTTATTTGCTTTGTCTATGTCGCTATGTCCATCTATACCTACATCTTTGTCAAAGATGAAATTCAAAGGCAATTTAGGAAAATAACCAAGACATGCCTCAAAGGCGAAGTTAGAGTAGAAGAGTGTTTTGCTCAGTTATAAGCATGTTGAATATAATTCAACTGTTCATCCCACAAATTAAGATGTTTGCTACAATATCATCTTAACAAATGAATAGTTGTTATGTTAACCACTTCAGTTTGACCATCTATTTGTGGATGGAAGGTTGTACTTTTCTTCAACTTGTTGTCCATCAAGTTCCATAAACTTGACCAAATATTCCCAACAAATCGAGAATCATGATCACTTACACTAGAAGTAGGTAATCCAAAATGAACCCATACATTTTGAAAGAAAAGTTGAGTTTTTTGTTCAGCTATAATTTGTTGTTTAGAAGGCATTAATATGCACATCTTGTTGAACCTGTCCACAACTACATACAAATAATGATGACCTTTTCTTGATAAAGGAAGACTTCCCACAAAATCCATAGAAACACTCTCCCATGGACGTGAAGGCACTGGAAGTGGTGTGTACAATCCTAGTTTCCTATTACTAGGTTTACTGACTACACACAATGAACAACCTATGATAAAATGTGACACACTTTCAAGCATATGATGCCACTAAAAATGCCTCTGAATATTTACCATTGTTTTACTTACACCGAAATGTCTAGCAATAAGAGAAGTATGCGCTTCCCTTATGACATTTACTCTCTCCCCATGTTGAACACAAAGGTTTCCCAAATGATACAACAAATTATCATGTACATGATAGTCTAATTCCTCAAATTGGTGACCTTGACTCAAGTTTGAATAGACCTCTTTAAATTCATTATCTTGTGCATATCTTTCAACATAATTTTTAGGAAAAATAGAATGATTCTTGAGTAAAACAACTACATTAACAATCATTCAAGAAAGCATATCAAAAACTCTTTTATAAATACCTTTCTTGTACCTTATTACCAAGTGGAATTGCTGTAAGAATCCCATCCAATGAAAGTGCCTTAATTGCTACAATTTTGTTTGAGATTGCAGATATTGCAAAGGTTGATGATCGGTATGAATAATGGTTTCTTTTCCCATCAAGTAATGCTTCCATTTATTCACACTTTGCACCAATGCATAAATCTCTTTATCGTAGGTAGGATAATTAATAAAAGTGCCATTAAAAATCAAAGCATGTAGTGGAGCTACTACGGAAGAGAAATTGGCAATGAATTTCCTCCAGTATTGCATTGCTCCCAGAAAACTCCTTACTTCTGTAACTGATTTGGGAATTGGCCAATTCACAATGACTGAAACTTTAGAGTGGTCAATCTTCAACTCACCTCCCCCAACTATGTGGCCCAAATACACTAAGGAAGTTTTCCCGAATTCACATTTAGACATATTCAGAAATAACTGTTCTTTTTTTAAGGCATCTAACACTTTCCTCACATTCTTGACATGCTCTTCTCATGATTTGTTTAATATCAAAATATCATCTAAATAGACAATTACAAACTCATCAAGAATGGATCTTAAAACATCATTCATAACTCTCATGAATGTAGTTGGAGTGTTGCAAAGACCGAAAAGCATAACCATCCACTCAAACAATCCCTATTTGGTTTTAAAAGCAGTATTCCAAATATCCTCCTCATCTATTCTAACTTGATGATATCCACTTCTCAAGTCTAATTTAGTGAAATATTTTGCATTTTTTAATTGATCTAGCAAATCATCTATTATGGGTAGTGGGTATCGATGCTTTATGGTAATTTTATTCAAATCTCGATAATCTACACACATGTGCCAGGTTCCATCTTTATTAGGTACCAAAAAAATTGGTGAACCGCATGGCAAAGTAGAGAGACGAATTAGAGATTTATCTAACAATTACTGGACTTGTTTCTTAATTTCTAAAATTTCCAGAATTGGCATTCGATACATACCGATATTTGGGAGTGGAAAATCTTGCTTTAGCTGAATTTCATGTTGAATTCCCCTTTTTGGTGGCAATCCCTTTGGTTCTTGGAACATATCTCCATATTGGTTGACCAAATAAACTAATTCATCTTTCATCTTTACGTCACAGCCTACGAGGATTCATGCTCCATGTCATTCTTCTACTTGATCATAAGGAGCACGAGATTCTTGCTGGAATTGACTAGTCACTTCATTTTCCCTATGCTTGCCAAAGACAAATTAAGCTTTTTGCGATGGGCTATCACAATATACACCACAACATCTTTGAAAAAATGGTATTTATTCTCAAATATATGGAAAACGACTTTCCTATCATACAAATACGAACTTCCCAACACAATCCCAAAAATATCCAGCGATGCTACATCTAATTCAACTTCATCAACAAAATTCACAGTGATTGCAAACTTGAATACGCATTTTCACGTGACCTGTAGATTGGTATCCTTGGTTATCTAACCCAATGGATATAGTTTATGACGAGGCATGGTTTCCAAATTCAATTTCTTGATCAAGTCTATAGAAATTAAGTTTACCTGGGATCCACTGTCAAACAGCATATTAATTTTGGTGTGTTTTGAAATAACTCGAATATGGAACAGCTCTATTCTGTTTTCCTCATTTGAAGCGTTGTTGGAGTTATTTTTTACGCTAGTGCTTGCCACAACTTCCTCTTTTTTCCACGACTTTTCCCTTAGTGACTGTGCCTGCAATTTTTTATTCATCACCTAAGTCGGAACCCAAGTCTTGGTTTACAGCAACGTTTTTCCTCTATTTCCCTTTATTGTTGGATTCCTTCGGTCTTAATTTAGGATGAATCTTCCAACAATGTGCTTCATCATGACCCTCCTTGGAACAATTCCTATACATGGGTTTCTCCCCTTCTCTATTAACAGAAGTATTTTTCTTCTGCTTTCGTTTAAATTTCTTCCCTTTTTCACCACTCTCGAATGGCTTCTTCTTACCTTATTCTTGTACATTTTTCCCTCTTGCTTCGAGATGTGTATCTTGAACACATACCTCATTAAGATTCGTGGGACTAAACATAAGAATGGTGTGTTGAAGATAGCTATGCAACCCTCCTATGCATTTCAACAATGTGTCTTTTGACTATAAGTCTACTCCTAGCATAAGAGATCTTCTCCTAAACTCTTGAGTATACTCTTGCACATTTTGACCTTTTAACTGTCTAAAATTTTTCCAATTCATGATAGCTTTTTGCATATGATCTAAAGAGTAGAATTGTATTTTTATAGTAGAAATGAAATCAAACCAAATAATAGAGATCTTACCATGTTTTTTGATCTCGTCTTGAGTCCTTGATTCCCACCAAATGAGTGTTGCACCCTCCATCGTCAATGAAGTCAACTGAATTTTGATATCATCCTCTTGAAGGTTATGAATCCTAGAATATATCTCCAACTTGTTAGCTCTTGGAATTCACCTAGGCTGAGATAGACAAACTCTCAAGGCTACATCAAACCATTTCACCTCGTAGCTAGCCCTACGAGGTATGAGAAGGCTCTCTCGGGTCAAAACTCGATGGATTTTGTCAATAGGATGAGTTGACCAATTAGGAACAAGGATTTTAGGCTAGTAAACTGATAAGGGGGATTGATTTAAAGATTTTTGGTTTTTTTGGTGGCAATTGGAGGGAGTGCAATTCAGGGTGCAGGGATTGAGCACAGTTTTTGCAGGGGGATCTTTGGGGCAAGGTAGGAGTAAGCGCTGATGCCTTAATCTGAGATGGATGATCAGGGATGATAGAGAAGGAGCTAAAGAGGGCAAACAACCATTTGAATCCTCTCTAGATAGCAAAAAACATAAATTTTGAACAAACTAAAAAGCTGAGCATGTCAAAGCATGTATTCAAACTTTACCACTTCATCTGTCCAAATAGAAGCAAAAGAGAGATGTAGAATACATAAACAAACTTACAAGAACATGTAGAGAACACAACATCAACACTACAATCCACAAGAATCCACAAGGATGTCTGCAAACCCCTGGCCTTCTTCCTCTTTAAATTGCAAAGATAGATGTACAATATACAATGAAACTTTCTCCCACAAGAGTCCAACCTTCCAACCTTTGAAAATGATTGAGAAAATACATCATATAGGCAAGCTAACCTCTTCCCTTGCCTCTAGGGGTCGAGCTCATCCTTCTAGGAGCAGTTTGAACTAATTCCAAACTAAGCACTAGATAATAGGCAGCTCAACAACTTGCCTCTATTACTTAGCTAACTGATTCATGCATTAATTATTCACTTTTTACATCAAGGAAGCTTCTAGAAGAGTAAAGAGAGGAAAAATCTATCAAAGTGCCATGAAAATATTACATTTATCCATCATCTACAAGTAAAAATAATCAACCATAGTCAAAACAGTGTTTTTTGACCAAAAAAGTCAATTGTGGCAAAGTTAGCTCTCACATCCGCGGCCCCTGGCTCTCACATCTGCGCACCTTTGCAGCAACTTTTGAGTGGGTTCCACTGGTCCAAATCAGGTGCCAGATGGCTCATTGGAAATCTTGGTCTGTCTACTGTCCATCCCAAGTTGAATTTCTGAATTTAGAGTTGTTTTGCCCCCTCAAAAACCATTTCTCCCAAGGTCACTTTCTGCAACTCAAAAAGTGGGCAGAAAGTCATTTTTTTGATGTATTTTGAGCTTTTGGAGGCTCAAATATCAAAATCAAGCTTCTCCCAATTATTGGTAATTTTTCTCTTTGCATGACCTTTCCAAAAATGCCAAGTTTTTAAAATTCCGAGTAGTCCTTCAAAACAGCCGCGCTCGGGACGCGGACATGGCACGGGAAAAACCTATAAATGGCACAAAAAATTCACAAATGACAAAATTTTCTCCAAATTTCTTGAAATTTTGGCTGGGAGTCCCCAATAAAGTACCATGCTCAGCCAAAGAGGCTTTGGCCAAAATTTGGAGTGGATCGGGCGTTTTCTTTCGTTTTTGTGTTTTGGTCAACCGTCCTTGGAGCACCTTCATTCTTGCCGATATTTTTGACATTTATGTAAAACCATGACACCTGTGAAAAAAGTGAAAGAGGTTTTTCTTATTTGGAATGTTATGGACAAAAACCTATCTCAGTTTCCCAAAATTCATCTTTGACTGATCTGAAACATCATTTGAGTGAAACTTGCCCCGATGTGTGAAACAAGGAATTTGGTCGAAATGAAGCGAAATGAAGGGGATAGGGGGCTTCTAAATTCTTGGGGAAATTTTTGGGAGTAGGGAGGGATGTTAGGCAGTAGGGGAAAGTGGAATCTCAGAGATTGAGTGAGGGGAAGGGGTCCAAAAGGGCAAATCACAGGCCAAACCTAGAAAATTGCCAGGTTGTAGCTAGAAACTAGGGTTTGTGCAAAAATGAGGATTTTTGGGAATCTGAGTGTTGGGGAGTGTATGATATGGTACTTGAAGGATAGGGGAAGGTGTATGAACATCAGGAAACAAGTTTTTCCATTGATTTGACCATCCAAGAGAAATTGGCTTCAAAACCCTAGGAGAGGGAAATGACCTTGCCTGGGCGTAACTGAAGCATGATCAAGGTATCAAATGACCCATTAGACACTGACATGATAATGACAACCCTATGAATGATGATAGACTCAGCTGAATGATGACATAGACTGACATTTGGGCAAACCCTAGACCTAATGCCTAGTGACCAAATTTTGCTTGAAAACTCTTTGAAATGACAAAATTTGACCTTGACACTTTAAAATCACTTTGTAAGAGCATATTTGATCACTGGAGGAAGGCTGTAAAGACTGACACTAACAGGGTCCACAACAATTTCTTGTTACAACAGGAAGTAAATATCATTGGCACTCAACTCAGTAGAAGCAAAATACATGGCTACAAGTCAAGCATCATTTGAGACGATCTAGATGAGAAATATACTTGTTGGCTTATTTGGTTAGATGATGGATCCTACTGTGATTTACTCAGAAAATCAAAGTTTTATCAAACTCTTTAAAAATTCTATTTTTCACGATCGATCCAAGCATATTGATATTAGGTATAACCATCTATGGGATTGTGTGCAGAGGCAGATTATGTTGTCACAGTACATTCCAACATAGGAACAAGATACTAATATTTTGAGAAAGGCCTTGTCAAGAGGGAATTTCAAGTTCCACAAGTATAGGATAGGAGTGGTTTATAATCCCTTTCTTGTTGAGAGGGAGTGTTGAAAATTCAGCAAGAAAATATAGTTTTAACTTTTCCTTGGTCAGACTAGATTAAAATTCAAATTTCTATTTCAGCAGAATACTTGGAGGTAATTAACTCAGGTGACATGGATCTTGTCACTCAGTTAACTCAGTAAATTCAAGTTTGGGAAACTTGAGTTCAGTTCTACATGATTGATTGCTAATTTGTAGCAATATATTTTAGTTAATTTCAGTTATTGTCAATCTAACAAGTTCTAACTGTCAGAAGAACCATTGGAGGTCAAGTTGTGGAAGTGGAACTTCAACCACACTCAGTGATCAATCAACCCAAATAATTGTTTCATGCAGATAATTCAAGTTACCCATTTGAGATGGAGATTCCAGGGCATTGTACTATCAGTTGTAACATATCCCAATGTGTACAAGTGGTGCATGCAGTCAGAGGAAGACCAAAGGCTATTGCTCACTTCCAAGAGTGTGAAATTCCTAAAAATTAAGGGTAATTTCCCAAGGGAACAATGTAAGGAAATAGGAGCTTAGGAAGGCTTGAAATTAGCATAGTGTTGACCAAGTTCATTCAGTCAGATAGAGGGATAGACTATACACTTGCAAGGTGAGCTCAAGCTTAAGCAAGCATTGTATTTCTTCTTTATTCTCTGATTAATGCAATATAGATAATGAGGGGTTTTGAGTAGTTGCTTTCACCTAGATAAATCTTTGTGCATGTGTAACTTTTCCTTTTGCATGTCTATGATTCTTGTTTTAAATGGTGAACTAACTTCCATAGATCAATAGGCTAGCTTTAAGTCTTGTGATTTAGAAAATTTAATGAGCATTATTGAATCTACACATTTATTTCTACATGGTATCAAAGCTAGAATCACTATAGATCAGAGATTTCGAAGTTGTCATTGAAGGAGATTCAAATTTACAGATAAGGGTTGCAGGTTTTCTTCAAGACTAAGAAGATGGATTTCAATGGACTAAGGCTCGAGTATGCCCTTGTGGGAAGCTCAAATTATGTTGCATGGAAGGACCGCATGGAGGAAATAGTGGAGGATAATGGGTTGAAGGAATTCATTGATAATGATATTCCAAAACTAGCAGCATTTGATGCTAAGGATCTAGCAAAATGGAAGAAGTGTGTTGCCAAGGCAAGGAGGATCACCATATTGTATCTAATATCTATGGGAAAGAGAATCCATATGAAATGTGGTGAGATTTGATAGATTTGTTCCAGAATAGTAGTGACCACAGGAAATTGGCACTCAACGACAAGCTTTGAAATATCAAAATGCAAAGGAACGATAACATTCAACACTACCTGATCAGGTTAATACACTTTCATGATGAACTTGTTCAAGTTGGTGTTGTTGTAGCAAAGGATGATTTGGTGAGCCTCGCCCTTCTAGGCCTTCCCAAGGGCTGGCATGACCACCAAGATTTAGCGAATGGGAGGGAGAAACAACTAAATTGGGAACACTTATGGTTTGATTTGGTACAGGAGGAAATAAGGCAAAATACCAGAGAAGGGACTTCATCCAAGGGTGAGGATGAGGAGAACTATGCATTGGATGGAAAGGAAAAGAAAGGGAAAGAAGAGAAATCCCAATCCAAAGCAAAATCTAGTCAAGCAGGAAAGAAGAAAGACTTGTCCAAAATCAAGTGCTTTCACTGTCAAGAATTCAGGCACTATGCAATGAAGTGTACACACAAGAAGGAAATAAAGAAGACCACGGGAGGAGTAGCAGGTGAAGCCTTGGCTTCACAGTTCAAGCTTGATTTTAATCTCATTGCATGCATGTCCAACACGGTGATGGGAAGTGTGTGGGATCTTGACAGTAATGCCTCATTCCATATGACAGGGAATAAATATTTTTTCAATGATTTGGAGGAGAAGGATCTCCAGATGCACATCAATATGGGAGTTGATGGAAGGTATAGCATGACTGAGATTGGTACAATCACCTTTCAGAGGGATTCAGGCTCCCCTCTCAGGATCAAGGATGTGATGTTTATACCAAGTCTAAGGAATAAGCTTGTCTCCATTGCAGTTTTGGAAGATCATGGCTACGATGTGATCTTTAGAAAAGGAAAGACATTCCTAAGATGAATAGCCATAGGATAGGTGAAGTATATTAGGGTTCATGTGAAGAACCTCTACTGAAAGATGTGGAAGATTGTGTTGCATTGAGCATAAAAGCGTAGAAGGTGCATAACCACGATGTCGGTAAAATTTTGCATAGAAGACTTAGCCATTTGCATCATGATGCTTTGAAGATCATGCAGTATATTTCCACAGGCCTCCCTAAAGGAGCACTAGAAACGCAGGACACATGCAAAGGTTGTACCTTGGGGAAGTATACAAAAGCCACTTTCCATGATCAGGACAACAGAGCACATGCAATCCTTGCAAGGATCCACTCTGATGTTTGTGGACCTTTATCGAAAGCCTCCACTATCAGGCACAAATATTTTGTTTTCTTTATTGATGACTATTCGCAGAAGTGTTGGATCTTCTTCATGTGGAAGAAGGATGATACTTTATCCAAGTTGTTAGGGTTTAAGGCATCGGTGGAGAAAGAAAGAGGAAAGAAGGTGAAGGCTCTTAGGAGTGATAGTGGAGGTGAGTTCATGTCGAATGTTTTCAAAAAAAATTGTGAAAAAGAAGGAATTTGACAAGAGTTGAAAGTAGCCCACAACCCTCAACATAATGGGGTGGTTGAGAGGAAGAACCGGAGCATTGTGGGGGAAACTTGGGCAATGTTACATGACCAAAGCCTACCTCTGCACTTGTGGGCTGAAGCATGCAACACAATGGTATATTTGTGAAACAAGAGTGCTCATTAGATTCTTGGCATGATCACTCTAGAGGAGGATTTCTCAGGGAGGAATCCAGATGTGTCGCACTTTATGATCTTTGGAGCCTCTATCTATTTCCATGTCTCCAAAGATTCAAGGAAGAAGTTAGAGACAACAACAAAGTTGTGGGTATTTATGGGTTACGCCGAAACTCCCCACAACTATCTTGTGTGTTTTCTATCCCTCATAATGACATTTGTGTGATGGGATGTCAAATTTGATGATGACAAAAGTGCTCTCTTGAGAGGGAGCTTCAGATCCCACCAGAGGAGGAGATTTTAGCTCCAAAGGAGGAGCCTCAAGTTGTTGTGGAGTAACCACAAGTGGAGGAGCAGAGAGTAGATACAACCACTCAAGAAAAAGCATCCAAAGAAGGCACGAAGATAACCAGGGACACTGACGGACTGGTGCAGGATGCGAGGGAGAATGTGGGTGGTCTTTCAAATCAGCGCAAGCAGAGAAGGTCACCAAATCGGTACATTGGCTACATGGATCTAATGACTGAGCTAGTAGAGACCGAGCCATCATCTTTTGAGGAAGTAGTAGAGAAACCATTACGGGTTGATACAATGGTGGAGGAGTATGAATCCATTGTGAAGAAAAGTGTTTGGGATATGGTCCCAAGACTAGTAGACAAATCAGTTGTGGGTTTGATATAGATCTTCAAGGTGAAGAAGGCAACAAATGGAAGCATAGAAAGGTATAAAGCCAGTTTTGTGGCTAAGGGGTACTATCAGGTGGAAGGAATTGAAAATGAGGAGACCTTTTCTCTTGTAGCAAGGCACTCATCAATCAGATCGATCCTTACTTTGGCTACACAAACGGGGTGGAAGATCCACCAAATAGATGTGAAAACAACATTCCTGAACGGAGTTATTGAGGAGGAGGTGTATATCGAGTAACTAGAAGCCTTTGATACTTTTTATCAAGAGTCTCATGTGTGTAGACTCAAGCGAGTGTTGTATGGTCTCAAGAAAGCACCTCGTGCTTGGTAAACAAGGAGCGATAGCTATCTCTCCGGTTTGGGCTTCACCAAAAGTGAAACAGACTCAAACCTATATCATATTTTGGTAGAAGGTAAATTATTGATTATTGTTTTATTTGTTGATGACTGATCCTTATTGGTGATGAGTAGTTGATCAAATCTTGTAATTAGGACCTTGCAAAAGAGTTTGGGATGAAGGACATGGGTCTCATGCACTACTTCCTTAGTTTGGAAGTATGGCAAGTTGATGGGGAATTGTTTGTCTCTCAGGGAAAGTATTCCAACGAGATGATTCAGAGGTTCCTCATGGAAAGGTGCAAACCCATGGAGACTTTTCTAGCGACCAACTAGAGGAAAGAGGATGACACTTCAGGTGAGGAAGTGGTTGTGACTGTTTACTGGTAGTTGGTGGGTTCACTCACATATCTTGTGAACACATGACCATACATGCATTATGTAATCAACTAGCTGAGTCAAGTTATGGTTATGCTAACTAAATAGTTTTGGAGGGCAGCTAAACATGTTCTATGGTACCTCAGAGAACTATCCAATTTGGACTTTGGTACAGATAGACAGAGGGAGTGAAGTTGTGTGTCTTCATCGATGCAGATTAGGTGGGAAGTCCATCAGACCTCAAGAGTACATCAAGTGGAATTTTCAGTGTTGCTTCCATAACAGTTTCTTGGTATCAGGAAGCAGTGTAGTTGTACTCAGCTCAGCGAAAGCAGAATAGATGGCTGCAATTCAAGCATCATGTGAGGTGATTTGGATGAGATAGATACTTGTTGGCTTGTTTGGTCAGATGATGGATCCTACTATGATTTATTGTGATAATCAAAATTGTATCAAACTCTCTAAAAATCATGTTTTTCACGATTAATCCAAGCATTTGATATCTGGTATCACCATCTACTAGATTGTTGCAAAGGCAAATTATGTTGTTGTAGTACATTCCAAAGGAGGAACAAGAAGCAAATATTTCGACAAAGGCCTTGTCAAAAGGGAATTTTGAGTTCCACAAGTGCAGGATATGGTTGGTTGATAATCCATTTCTTGTTGAGAGGCAGTGTTGAAAATGCACCAAGAAAATCTAGTTTTTACTTTCCCTTGGTCAAACTAAATTAAAATTCGAATTTCTATTTCAACAGAATATTTGGAGGTAGTTAACTGAGGTGACATGGCTCTTATCACTCAGTTAATTTAGTAAATTTGATTTGGGGAAGCTTGAGTTCAATTATACATGATTGATTGCTAATTTTTAGTAATCTATTTCAGTTAATTTGAGTTATTGTTAGTTTAACTAGTTCTAACTGTAAGACGAACTAGTGGAGGTCAAGTTATGGAAGTGGAACTTCAACCATACTCAATGATCAACTATTTCACTAATCAATCAACCCAAAATAAGTGTTTCATGCAAAAAATTCGAGTTACCTAGTGTAGATGGAGATTCCAAGGAAGTGTACTATCAGTTGTAGCATATTCCAATGTGTACAGGTGGTGCATGCAGTCAGAGGAAGACCTAACGCTATTGCACAATTCCAGAATGTGAAATTCCTCAAATAGGGGCAATTTCCCAAGGGAACAGGGCAATGAAATGGGAGCTTGGGAAGGATTGAAATTGGCTAAGTGTTGGCCAAGTTCGGTCAGTCAGGCAGAGGGATAGACTATACACTCGTAGGGTGTGCTCAAGCTTGAGCAAGCATTGTATTTCTTCTCTATTCTCTGATAAATGCAATTATATAGATAGTGAGGGGTTTTGAGCAGTTGCTTTCCCCTTGATAGATCTCTATGCATGTGTGATGTTTCCTTTTTCATGTCTATGATTCTTGTTTTAGATGGTGAATTAACTTCCACAGGTTGGTAGAGTAGCTTCATGTCTTGTGATTTAGCAAATTTCTTGAGCAATATTGAATCTACACATTAATTTATATAATATATTCACCATGAGGGAAATTTCGACATCAAAAATAAGCCTCAAAACAACAACAACAAAAAACCCACTTTATATGCAAAACTTAAGAAAAGATTGATATCTCAAATTTGATCCATCTCACGCTGATAGATTTCAAACTTATATATATATTTATAATATATATATATATATATTATTATATATATATGATTTCTAAAACCAATATAGATCATTTAATTTTAATATACAAAATATTGAAGGATCAAATTTCTCAATATGCAATTTTCTTTTTACATGCAAAATTTAAAAAAAATATATGCCTCAAATTTGATCTATCCCAATGCTATATATATATAGAAATATTCTTACTTTTGGTTTTACTAAAACTCTCATAA
>APFE031009056.1:0-14813 GCA_000404065.3 Pinus taeda
AGGTATACTTGAAGACTCCCTCTCTATCTAGACTCGTGAATTGCTCGTGTATCTTATTGGCTATGAAGGTGGCATAATCATATTTGACAGAAGGGGGATGTCCTAGAGTAAATATGGATAACAAAACTAATGTGGTCTCATCAACATACTCACTTGTCTTAAATCCTAGGATATAAGATATCATATCAATAATGAATTTCCCAGCCCCATTGAACTAGGCATGGATATAGGGAGGTGGCTCTTTAGGCTGGCGATCTGGCCTCATAAACAATTGAGCTATTTTGGTTATCTCTGAATTGGGCAGTTTGGGGCCCTCTTCAAGCAAGAATCCCATAGAAAGAGGAGCCAAAGGCTGAGAGGGTTTGAAGTGCAGCATTTCATTTATGGACTCAGGAGTAATGTAAAAGAGGACAATTCCAAATGGAGTCACGACTGCTCTTTGAGTAGGTTTATAATTGGCACAGCATAGGTGGATAATATCTGTGGAAATATTGACAGAGGGGAGGTAGTATATGGGCAAATTGGATTCCCATATTCCATAGACATCAACATTACTCCTATAACTATTCCTAAACTCACAAAATGCTTGAAGGTTGTTCTTGTCACCAATTAAGTCTTGAATCTGAAAATCTCTATCAGCTAGGGGCAACCACTCCAACTCTTTATGAGGTGCATTTAAGGGAGCGACATTGAGGGCTACCAGAGCTTCCATCTTTGGTTTTCTGGTAGTTTTAGACAGGAATTTTCGGTTTTTGTAGTAAAATTATGTAAAACAACAGCTTTGGGGCTTTTATCCAAGAATTACAGACCAAACTCGATTTGAATTTAGCTCACTGAGTGAAATTTATTGAGAGAAACGAAATTTGCAGGGTCTTTAGTAAAAATGGGTAAAAGAGTAGTCTTGGAGGTCTGGATATGGCAATTTTCAACTGTCTTGTCTTGAATTTGGCTCTTATAAGTACAATTTTGTAGAGGCAAACCAAAAACACAGGGTTTGGAAACAGAATTAAGGTAAATACCTGTCTTTAACAGCGCACTGTGCGGATTGCAGGTCGCGGGATTAGCTGGTGAACAGTATTGTGGGCTTGATTTGGCTAGGTGGCAAACTATATTATCAAGCAGCCGCTCTTGGACGTAAACTGCATGCAATAGTCGTGCAGAGACAAACAAGTGAAAATGAGTGAAAATGACGTTTTCACCGGTTTTTTAACAAAAAATTGACTTTGGCAGGCTTTTGGCGTTTTTCAGTCGGATGATGTCAGCATGACAGAGTATTTTGTCATGTAGCGGGGACATGGCGGATGACGTCATCAGGAGGGTCAACGGGGGCAGTAAGCGGTTTGGTCCTGCAAGTCTTTATCTACTTAATTGGTATCGGAGGAGGGGCAGCAAACATGCCAGGAGGGCACCGCGTGTCCCTGGTACGGAGGGAATACTCCTGGCTCCCTGGACGATAAAGTGCGGGCATTGGGGGCTTCCGATATTCATCTGGGCCGTCCGATCTGTAGGCCTGGATCTAATGGCTAGCGGCAAGCAGAGTTGGTGAAGGATTATGGTGTGGGGAGCCACTGTTATAACCATTGATTTTTAATATATCGGGGACTCTTTGATAGGTTATCGAGGCGCTTAAGGTGTTAATTAACCAGAGATTAATTAAACTTAGCATATGTGCACACGGGGAGGGTTTAATATAGTTATTGATTAACCTAGGTGGTTAATCAATCCCGAGGTCGTTGATAGGGTTATTCACAGGTTTCAGATAAACCTTGAATCCCCTTTGATATAGTGTTATGGTTATAAATTAACCAAGGGTGGGATATTAAATTTTTTTGGGGTTTTTTTTATATATATTTATATAGTACGGGTATGAAGGAGAAATATAGAGGTTATATAATATGGTAGTAATTAATATGGGTTTATGAAAGGTTGGCGCTAAGTTACAAAGTATGATAACTTAGGCTGAGGGGAGAAGAGAACTTTTACATAAGAAATGTGGCTTCTTTGCCTAATCAAAATGTCATTTTACTTAATCTTTCTCATTAAATGGAGTGATCTAGGAATATTGAGCAGATCTCAATATCCTTGGGGGAAGTTAATAATTGATTTTTAGGGAGAAGAGCGAGGGGAAGTTAGACATGCTTCATTTGATCTGACACCACATAGTTGCCATGGTACTTATGATAGTTAATATGATGAATCACTCTTGAAAGACAAAATTACTCATAAGCCTTCTTCTGCAACATCAAAAATGCCTACCTAGCCTACTATACCTAAAACATTTTCTTCCTTTTTCCTTGGGTGCATTTTAAACTAGAAAACCCTTGCTCTCTGCTTTTCTTTCAACTGCCATCCTATCTAAGTCTGCCCTTATTTCTTCCAAGGGCTCAGATTTAGCTGTTGAGCTCCTTTGCTTCTCTACCTAGCTAATCACCTGCCAAGATGGAACAGTTTGGACATGTTTCCTTCTCTATCTCTAAGACAAGAAATTTAAACATGAATTTGGCCAAGATTATGCTGTTTGGCCACCCATGAATGGTGGCATGAATCAACAGTTGCATACCATAAGATCATTGCAAAAATAGAATAGTAGTGGCTTTTTGAACGTGCACACTTTCATTGTCTTTTGTTTGGGGTTCATTTCTTTCATTTTTTCTTTTGACCATCTCATTTTTCTTGCCCTTTGATTTTTCTTTTAGGGAAAACCCTCTTTACATTTTTTAACTTTATTTGACTTCTTGGGAATATGGAAAACCTTAGCAACCAGCCAAAGGTATGAACATATTAGAGCTCTTTAATGTCAATCATGAAAAATGACACCTATTGGTATAGGAACCTAACACAAAGAAAAAAGAAAAAGATAATGAATATCATTTTGAATTTTGAAAATTTCTTCGAATGGGACAATGAATCATTTTTGGTTAAAAGATAACCCTATCGAGGCTACAAATACCCACTGGCAACAGAGGCTCTACCTATGATAAATGAGAAAACCAAAAAGCTAATTTGAAGAAGACAACCGCTATATCTCTTTAAAATCTTTCTATTCACTGATGCAAACATTTGTATTTTTATCACTACAAGAGTAAAGTAGTTGAATAGATAAATTGAGTGAGTGATTATGATTTCAGAGGAATGTGGTTTAGTTTATAACCCATGAAATTATTATTCCTATAACTTTTCTTATTTTGAAAGTTTTATAAATTTCAAAAGATCGATCAAAGATAACTGATTCTCCCAAGTGAATTGCCAATTGCTGTACTATGTAACAACCCCCCCATTTATACGAGTAATATTTAGTATTTGACATATAAATGGGGACACTTTTTAAATTTTTAACCTTTGAAAAATAAATGCTAACTCTAAGAAATCACCTAGAAACCCTTAGAAAAAAAACCAAGCTGAGGACCTTTATCGCAAATCACATTTCACAATTTTCCACGTGATAATTATAAACATCTTTGATAAAATCCTAAAATGCGATGTATGATGAGGCCCCTTGCTGTGATGTTCCGATCAAAAGACCTTGAGAACATGCAATAGCATTTCGTAAAGTCGCAAATAAATAGTGCATGCCATTGTGTCATCCTTTAACGATTTGCGAAATGCGATATTGCGATTTTCGAAATATCATTTCGTGTTATCTCCAGGCAACGCTATATTACAATGTTTAAAAGTTGTGATGCACAAATAAAGCATGAAGCGTGGGAAATTACTGTGTTTTAATATAATAATAAGTGGTTTGTTAGGGTAATTAATGTTTAGCAGCCTGAGGAGAGGTAATGATGTTTCAAGTTATGACTAGTTAACGTTGAATATCTCATTCAAAATCTTCCCACAATTCAAAGTCATTTCAGAGCGCTTTCAACCTTAACTGCCCTATATCGTCTTTGCTGATATATCTCTTTCATTTCAGGCAAGCTTCAAAAGACATTTCATTGCAAAAGGTGATGCAAAATTAGAAGAATCAGAGCATTATAGAGTTTGAGCTATCGGAAATGTCGCTTATATTCGTTGATATCGTTTGTAGCGCCGATGGAGGAGCGACAGCATGGGAAGTCATATACAATAGGCTTGAAGATGAAAGTCCTAAAATTATTGTCATAAAGGTGATATCTGACTCAATAAAACCTTTAAGAGTCTAATTCAAAGATGCTTCTTGTTCCTTCCTTCACAGAATAGCAGTGAGAGTGAAAATACCCCCATATACGGATATTATTAGGTGGGTGGTGAAAATCTCAGTATTGAAGACAGGCAATTCAAGAACTCGAGGATGGAGCTCATGGGTTCATTCAAAGCTAAAGATCTCAAGCAAATTTATCATATACCTGACCCTCAAGACATATATGACAAGTCATACTTGGCCAACTTCATAAAGAAAAATTAAGAACCTTTCAAAATGATCCAAGGATGGAGGGTACTCGAGAACAAGTTCAAATATGATAAAATGGGTATGTATCCCATAGCCTCTTTGGAAAACTGCTACAACTATGCAGCCTCTATGTTATGTAGGCTATATGGATTACCTAATAATACCATGTTTTCCATATAATGGATTCCTTTAATTGATTCCTATGTAAATTCCCATATAATGAATTAGGCCACTATCCTATCTGATAACCTAGCCACTGCCATCTCCGAGTATCATCAGAAGAGATCCTCCTCCATGGAGAACCTTCCTTCATTTTATTTTAGTGCATATATCATGGATTCCACCTATTTCTGCATTAAATTTCCAACGATGGGTTGGAAATGGACTTTGCAAGACCCCTACTCTATCCATCTTAGCCATAAACAGATTTGGGAATCCCATTATATACCCCATTTTTATAAAGTATGCCATGTTGTTATTTTACCATTGCATCAATTGATTTTTAATACGAAAGCCCCCAAGTTTTCCAAAGAGGTTGCTATAGACCTTCTCATAGTAGGCAAGTGTTTTGTTGAAGAATGGTTTACATAAATCAGGGTTTTTGGTAGTATAGTGGCCCCGCATGTCCTCCCTTTGTATGTCTCTAATAAACTATTAGCAAGATAAATAGCCCACCAAAATGTGGGAAAATGCTTGACCAAGACCCTAAAAGATAATAAAAAGTCGTTATGGCCATATTTTCCCATTCGGTTTGGTTCCTTTTTGTTAGAAAATTTCAACTATGCAGCCAAGGAATCACTAAGCCTAGAGAACCTCAGGCTCCATACTCTGCTGAAGAGGCAATTCGACCCTGACAAGGTAACACAATATTACTACTACATTGAATATTAAGCCCTTTAATCATGAGGCTACTAATTATGAAGACCTTTTACAGTCAACTAAATCATTCAAACAAGCATTTGAGTGGGAAAGGGCCAATCTGAGTCTTGAAGATTTTGAAGGATTTTAGGAATTCATAAACAAAAGGCTCGAAATAATTCCATTGCATTTGTTAAAAGCCAAGGACAAAACTACACCCAGTGTAAATTTCAACAGCGAGGAACCAAATTCTCACATAGAGTCTCAAGTGGACACAGTGAAAGAATTGGACACAGGGAAATCCTAAGAGACCAAGAATACAACGGAATCCAGCAAGAGGTCAGCCAAAAAGTAGGTCATAAGTGACCAGACTAAAGATATTGGTTCTAAGATCAAAAGCACCAGTTTGGAGAAGGAGTGGGACCAATTCAATAAAAACTTACAAGACACTCCTAAGACAACAGATGTCTAAGAAACCACAGAATATCACACTCCTCCACATACCCAAAATATTACAGAGTCTAAGCCGATGGATGAGCAAGGGACAAGTTCGTAGCAGAAAGAAATCATTCCTACTTTACCCACATCAGAAATTGTCCTAAAGGTGACTAAAATTCCTCCTTTAGATGTATTCTATAACCCACTTCACAAGGCTGTAGTAAGGAGACAGAGGAAAAGAAGGAGGGTATAGACACCAGAGATCCCACTTGGGAATGAGCCGATGGACATAATCTTGAAGGATATTCCTTCCAATCCAACAGAAAACTTGACCAAACAGTCACAATTTATTGGGGCATATGCAACTGCCACCATGCATAAGGCTACGGAGATATCTATTTTGTTAAGGGAGAGGGAAGAGAAGATAGCGTAGCTCAAGCAACAACAGCAAATTGAAAAAGCAAATGTGAACCGGCGAATTGCTGAACAAATTGCTCAATTGCAGTAGAATATGGAAGTGTTAAAGATAAGCCATGAAATAGACATGTAGAATATGGAAGTGTTAAAGATAAGCCATGAAATAGACATTTCTGCAAAGAACATGCAAATTCAAGAATTGCAAGAAGACATGGGAAAATATGAAGATGTCCCTACTGTTGATGAATTCATCAAAGAGGCGCTAGAGATAAATTCTCGTGTATCAAAACAACAAGAGCAATTTTTTCAAAGAATGTCACATATCACTCCTTATCTAATCACCAGTGATAAGTTAACGAATAAGGCGATTGACTAGAGAACTAAATTTAATTATTTAAATACAAGGATCTCAGAATTCATTGAAAGACAAGAAACAGAAGAAGGAAGGAGAGCTAATTTGAAATTGAAGAGACACACAAGGACATTCTATTCACATATTGGGATAAGTGGAACAAGCAAGCTGAATTAACAGTGGCAAGAGTAACAGGGGTGTTAAAAAAATAGTAAAAGCAGTAAACCACACTTTGCATGCCACCAACCTGGTGAAAGAAGCTAACCTGAAAACACTGCCAGATTTAAATGACTTGCACAAAAGATGGAAGGAAAGAGTGGAAATACAAAGGGAAGTGATTACAAAGTTAGCAAAGACTGACTGGGTGGCGTATTCACAATACCTTGTCAAGCCACATAGCCAAATCATGACCCCAAATGCTCACTCCATTCAACTCAACAGATGATGCTACCTCTCACATATGCTATTTTTAGACGATGAGTCAGAACACAGTTTGGAGCACCTCCCCAAGTGAGAACTAATGTCCGATATATGTGATTTAAAAGAGAAGTTGGCAGACAACAAGTCATTGTTATACTCATCAAGTCACTTTTATTTTTAGACTTAGTTGACTAGTTAGGAGGAAGGTTCTTTGAAACCTCCTCAAATTTTTGTATAATTTATTTTTGAACATTAATTAGAATAGTATTTATACCCTTCTCATGCATTTAGAGAAAGGTATAGAATTTTATAAAAAACATTTGCAAAGAATGCACTTCTGTAATTTTGTGAATTCCTTGATGAAATTATGAAACATGGTTGTTTCTTTTAAATATTAGACTACTTTCCTTTGTTTATGCACTATTGTATACTTGGAAGATAATTTGATCTGGTGGAATGAGCTGATCTATGTCATTAGTCAAATGAGTAGGACTTCACATATATGGTACGTCTATCTTATATTATTAGTTCAATTTCTGTTTAATTAGTGATAACATTTCATTTTCATGAATTGTATATGAGATATGTTCTTTCTGTTATGCATTAATTGCACTCTGTATGATCCTAGCTGAAGTGTATTCCATAATAATCATCAGAGATATGCAATATAGTTTATACATTTCTTTGACTAACTCTTTAGTCAAAGAAATTATCTTTACACGTTATCACCTATGTTTAATGTCTGATTGATATTTATTATCACATGTCAAACATATATCTTTTTAGATCGCATATCACACAGAATACCCGGTTTTATATTAAATTAAGTTAACTAGATATTTTCACAATAGAATAGGCCACTTAGTTATCATTATTCTTACTTCAATCCCTTGAAAACCACGCACTCTCATTTTAAAACCCACACTCGTAAACTAGTCCTATTATCCCCAGTCAGAGCCACCACTTCAAACGAAAAAAGAGTTGTCTTTAAGGTCTAGACCAAGTGATTAACCCCCATGTTGGAGCAGCATAAATATGAGGCTTCAATAACAGCCAACTTCTGAGGGTCGTAACTTGGTCATATTATCTTTGTTTGACGTGTATGATACATCACTGGAAAGATCTCTCCAAGGAATATAACAACTGACATGATTGCTATAGCAATATCCAAGCAAATTTGCCAAAAAAAATGTCATTTAAGGCTTCAAAATGGCTCCGAGAGTTTTGGACTCGAAAAACTGACAAAAATAGTAAATTGTGCTACAATTAAGGAAACTGAAAATCTGAAAGAAACAATGGTGAGGGTCCAAGTGGAATATGGGGTAGCCACCAATTCCACCTAGATCACCATTACTACTGAAATTATTTGCAATTCATCTAAGGTGGATGCATGTAAACCTTTACTATGGGAGTGGGATGGTAGCAAAGGTTGGTTCTCACTCTGCACCTATGCAATTATTTGTTTTGAAATAGTAAGTTTAGCTTATAGATTGGAAACTTGTTTGTTTAATCTATTTACATTCAACATTTTTATTGTCACGAATGCATTTCTAGTTGAAGCAATCATTTTTGGGTTCTGTTGAAGCCTCAAAATTCGCTACAACAACATAGGGGGATGACCACCTAGTCCGGGCCTTAAATCAGCTCCTTTTCCATTTGGAATGGTGGTTCTGACTGGTTCAACTAAGTTCGGTTACCTTCTCTCAATATCTAATGGCTTTAAAATGTGACTTTCATTCACCAATGGAGGAGAGACATCAAATCAACCTTCTTGCTGATCAAGCAAGAAAGTGATCCTTAAGCTGATTTGGGGCTCGGCCAAGCTACAACTAAAATTTTCCTCTTTGGGAAGAGGACTTATAAGAATGTAAAATTAAATCTAAATTCAAACTTACTCTATAATGCAAGCAAAAGGAACTAAGTCTTAATCCTATCTCAATTAGGCAAATATAGATCTAACCCAACTGAGCGTAAGATATTTAAATGATTGGGATTTAAATATTTCTAGCTTATAGAATATCAAGCCAAGGAAGTAGTTCAATTAACTAACATTATGTATACCAAAACATATTATATTCAGAGACCTCTTAACGAAAATAATAACCAACAACATTTAGGAAGAAGTTCAAAAAATAATATTGATTGTTTAATCAGTAATACGAATAATTAAACAATAATATGAGGAAGTAGTTCACACAATATCACTATTTGTTAAACCAGTATTAAAAGACAGATTTTATGAGTAAATAGTTACTCAGAAATTAGAATTCAACCCATAAGATCAGAGATAAATAATAACATATGATTGAGACAAATTACTCATACCGACAAAAATGTACAAATATGAATAAAATGACACATTCATGCCATCATAAAATGAAAGTAGTATTTAAAATAGTAGTATTAGAAATACCAATTTATTGAATCCATTTCTCTGGCTCTGGTGTCCAACAGTTCTTCACATTGCTTGAATTTGTGTTGTTACAACAAGAGCTTCAGAAGTGGAAACTCTGTCCATCACACATAATTCAGAATGCAAAAGAAAAATCCTCAATAATCCCCAAATCTAATATTTTCATTATTTCCACCTACAACTCTAAATCTTTATTACATAAGTGCTTTTAGAATTCCAGAATTGCAGAGGAGAGAAGCCCCTGTTACATTCTACAATCTATTAATTATAATTTTTATAAAGGAATTCAAAATAAGAAAGCTTGTTGAAGAAGAAATATGTTTAATCAATTTTCATTGGCTCAAAATTTCATTCTTGTATTGATGGAGCCTTCTTATTAATTGAGATTCTTTTGTCTTCATCTCTTCAACTGTTTTCTTGCAAAATCAAATTAAAACAAAATTAAAATGCAAAAATAAAATCAAAATGTCAAACCTAGAATTAAAACAAATCTAATCAAATTCAATTAAATAAATAATTGAAAATGAAATCTAAGCTTTCTATTGATGCCTGTGATGATTTAATTGGCCAACGATATCATTGACAAATGAGTTTGCATTAAGAAGAGGCTTGGGCAAATGAAAATGCAGAAAATAAAACTAAGAAAAATTAGTTTTCTTTAAAAATTCGAAGCTTGATCTTCTCCTAAATTTTAGACCTAATAAGTGATTAAATATATTAATGAAATTTCCTCATAAATTTTCTTCATGATTTTATATTTCCAATGAGCCGTCTTGGGCCTCATTTGGCCAAATAAAACTCAATCTATGAATCTCCAAAATTGATGAGTCAAATCTGGCATAATTCTAGAAATTCTGTTGTGTGGGCCAAAAATAAAAATTTGTTAATTAAATTATAGTCCTAAATTAAATTGTTGTTATTAATTAATTAATAACAATTAATTATACTACATTATTAATTCTTATTATCTGTTAAATTAATTAATATATACAATTATTTTAATTATTAAATTATTACATTTTTAAATATTAATTATTTAATATCTTAAATTATTTAATAAAATTATGAATATTTATATATATATTCATTAATAATTTACACATATATATAAGTCCTTAATTCATTTGAATGATTGTAAACAAAACCAAATTCAAAGTATGATCGCATAGCTATAATCGCATTTTTTGTTTTTTGTTTTAATCATAATGTTTAAGATTATGTGATAAGACTTGCAAAAAAAAAAAATTTGCGATGAAATTTTGTGTATGATTTTTTTGTTTTCTGATCTTATCGGGGTATTAAATTAATGAAGATGAGTGTAGCCTATGTAAATTAACAATCTTACAAATTGAACTATAGCTACTTTGCAATTTTGAGAATCTAGCCTTGGCAACGTGTTTTAAAATAATAAATTAGAGTAAATTACCAAGATTTCGAAACATGTTTTCCTCTGTTGTACAACTTAGCTGGGTTATTTTGTAGGATAGTTAGTGAAAAAATGAAAGAATATTAGTAAAAACTAAATAAGAGTTAATATTTACAATGAATAACTATTGAACTTAATTAGCTATAAAAAATCGAAATTTATACATTTATTTACATATTTAGTCTAGGTGAGAAAACGATCAAACTTCAAAAGAGTTCCATTTACAAACCGGTTGACCAAATGAATCGAAATAAGTATCGATGGAAAGCTAGTGAAAAGTCAGATTCAATGAAACAATCCAAATAAAATCACAATGAAAACTAAAAAAAAAAAAAAATGTAAGACAATTAACTTAAATGAAAATCATAAAAGATACTTAGCCAAAAATTAATTGAAAGGGTCCCCATTACTTGAAGTAATGGGGGGCGTCGGGTTTTCCCTACAACAATGGCGACACATTGGGAAGAACCAATTATCTCTGGTTAAAAATAATGAAAGTTAATTTATCAAAAGGTTAAAAATAATGGAGTTCACGAAATCGTCTAACAGCTCCATAGGTCCCATATAAAATAGATTAAGCAATATGATTTTTGTAAAGGTAAGTACTCAAAGAAGACTAAAGTAGAAGTCATGAATCCAAATTTGGGAAAAATTGTTTTAAAACTACCTCATATAATAATAGAAGAAGGTAGAGATAGGAGTTTTTTTATAAAGCATATATCCATTTTATGATTGTCTTTGACATCGCTTCACTGCCCGCGATCCTGAACAATACCTCGGTGAAGTTTTCTTTTATGTCATATAAGCCTAGTCCCACTGCCAGTGAGCGTTCATAGCCCCGATAGGTTTACTTGTATTTCCCATGCTTCCTCTTTAATCACCCTTTTCATAAGCATATTTGCAAGCTTGTAGTTTATGATATATTTGAGTGAAAGAGGTGGGATGGTTATAGAGATTTATGTTTAATGGACATAATACTTTCATAATGTTTGCTCCAAATTCTTTCCCTGCAGCTATCAATCAAAGGATTTTATGTGGCGGAGTGGAAGGGATTCATTGTGTTAAACTCAAATCATTTATTTCCTTGAAAAAGTAAACTCAATCACCTAAAAAGGATGTATGTTCCTCCATGAAAATAATTTAAAGAAAGATGGTTTGATGATTCCATAAAGATATGCCTTTAATGATAAATGAAATTCACATATATAGGAAGAATTAATATTTCCCCCTGTATGTCAATCGTTGTTGAACAAGAAAGGTCCTTTCATATATCTTAGCAAAGTCACCAAAATAAAATAAAAATAAAAATAAAAACTGAAAAGAAAAGAAAAATAAATCCTAAGCTAAAGTAAGAAAAGAAATTAGCGATCAAAAATAAAAATGAAGAAGGTGAAAGATGAAATAAAAAATCCAAATTTTTAAAAGATAAACTCCAACAATAAAGTTTATACCAATGTCTCAATGACACGAAGTAAAATAAAATAATCATGTGAATGTTCCTTCTTTTGTTGAGATTTAGATAAATTTGATCTTGCAGAGTTATAAGCGTTTTGACTTCCGATAACAGTGATGATAAAATTCAATCACAACGAAAAAAAATTGTCTAGTGTCAATTGTTTTGTTTCAAAGCATCATCTTAACCATTTTCTAACAAAATAAATGCTTAAAGAAACAAACTAAAAGTTCAAAACTCCCTAGTGTAGTTGATTCAATGAGGATCATTAATAAACAAAGGAGCACGAATTTTAAATCTGATCTGGTGGAAGCGTGAGAAGTTTTATGTCAACAAAAATTTAAAAACAAAACTAAAAGCAAAAAGTAAAGAAATGAAAGTGGGCACATGGAACTTACCATTTGGATAATTGCATTCAATATTACCTGAGAGGTATCACTTTATCCAAAAAAATATAACTTCTTCCTTTAATTAGAATTAAAAGGATGAAGAAGTTGAATTGATTGAAATCTTATTGACCCACAATCATTATTTATTAAATCTAAACTAAAACAAGCAACAAACTAGAATAAAACAATGTTTCATGTTCCAAGAATCTGAAGTGAACTGAATTCATCAGAGATGAGAATGAAAGGATGCTTTTTAATGAATCGCAACGTTGAATGTTCTCATAATATTATAAGTTTCATAGCAACTCCATGATTTTAATAAATTTTTCAGAATTAAGACCAAATCCAAGATAATGAAATACATATGTGTAGATGGGTAGGTCTTAAATTTCATATATTAAATATAGAGCGATATTCCAAAACTTAAATATAAGAAAAATAAAAAATGATTTTCCATGTTGCAAATTTCTTATTAGTTTCTTCAGAACCATAATGATCACCCAAGAGTGCCTTAAAATATTTTATATAGCACAGCGCCTTATTGGATGTTTCGCATCGCAAGTTTCATTCATATGCATAAATTTCAATTTGTGATTTTTACCTTTGTTGATATGCGATTGAGTAATATATGATAGTTAATCGACAATGGCAGAGAGACATATATCAAAGTTTATCGCATCGGTGAATATTAAGGCAAGGCTTCATTTGAGTTTTGCAATGTGATATATTTGTTGCGATATGGAAACACGCGATGGGAATTTGCGATGAATGGCGTGACTCATTGGTGGTACCAACTTTGGGTTTTAAAAGAAATCAGCAATCAGAAGATTTGAGTGTAGGATGTAGAACTGATGATATGTCAATGTGAAATGAAGAACAAACACGGTAGTTTTATTAAATGGATTCAATCTCTTATTGGATACATGATATCAGAACTTTTAAATGTATGCCCCAATTGAAATTGTGATTTTATGAGCGGATGCGATATATTTTAAAATTGAATTTAAATGCCATATCGAGTCCAGGACATCAAAACCTTTTAAACATATGCACCTACTGAAATTGTGATTTATGAATGGAAGCAATATTTTTTAGAATTAGATTTAAATGTGGTATTGGTTCTCGGGTTATATGGTCATCGCAATATTGGTGAAGTCAACTATCAAAGATCAGTGATTCGAGATATTGGGGATATGCTTAATTGAAAACTTCCTATATGTGAAATTTGATATCAGATGTGGCATTATGTGGGGACAACAACCCCTTAAAGTATTCAATTAAAAAAATAAAGCAATCAAGTTAACTTTGCCTTTTAACAAAACCCCTTTTAATAGATATCGGAAATATTGGATAAGGGAATATGTTCATCAGATCTTTTTGAATGATAACAATTATGATATTAGAATTCTTTGATATGAATCTTCCTATACTATTTTAAAGGCCTATTGGGGTTTTAATGAATGAAAGCAGAATTTAAAATGTCCCTGAATATGTTGCGGATTTGAAAAGATCTGCTTGCTTGTTTATCTTAAGTCTCCATAATCAAGTTGATGAATATCTGTAAAAGAAACAAAACAGAAATAAGAAATAACCTTTGAAAAAGTAAAACTAACGATAGATGACGATGAACCTGTAAACATATACCTGAAAGAAATTTGACTGTAAATTTACCTCTTGAATCTTCAAATTCCCCCAAATTTTCTCAAAATTTGCATATGTTCAATCGCACCTACTAATTTAATCTAAAATTCAAAGTAATGAATTTTCAAATTCCATCCACCTTTAATTTACATTAGAAGGCAAGTGGTGAAAATCAGCTCCTTTTCATAAATACTTATGAATCCAAAATTGTCAAGCTGTAGAAAATTCTTTTAATTTATTCATATCTATGATCAATGTGTTGTTTTTTTTTAAACAAGACAATTAAGGACTTCACAAATATGCATGATTTGACTCTTCAAGAGCTTTTAAAATGTTTTAAGCCTCTTTTATGAAAATGAAAGGGAGTGCCCAGAAGAAGTTAGATTCATTACTTGCTTTATTGAAAATCTGAAATAATGAAATAGGTGCTAAAAAAAAAGAAATCTAATCTAAATTAATCTATTCATACTTCTAACTTAATTGAGGAAACATGACTAGGTATAGTCATACTTCCAATGTAACCACTCTCTCATTTTAATTCTTACATGTATGTACAGGTCAAATATTAGTAATAAAAATAGAATTTTAATGAAACTAAGAAAATTAAATTTGAAACCAAAATGTACATTACTTGCTA
>APFE031009059.1:3885-52020 GCA_000404065.3 Pinus taeda
GACTAGTAAGAAGCAGCAAGCCGTGGCTCTCTCCTCCACCAAAGCAGAATATCGAGGAGCAGTTAAGGCATCCTGTGAGGCAGTTTGGCTTCGACGTATGCTTGCAGACATGCATGCTTCCCAGACAGGGCCTACTTCCTTGTTTTGTGATAATCAGGGAGTGCTCAAACTTGCCAAAAATCCCGTCTTTCATGAACGAACAAAACATGTAGAAACTCATTGCCACTACATTCGCCAACTTGTTGAAGACGGATCCGTTTAGTTGAGATATATTCCCACAACAGAGCAGCCTGCAGATATCTTCACCAAGCCACTTGGTCCTGCTAAATTTGAACAATTCAAGGGGTCTATTGGTGTTGTAAATAGATTGAGCATTAAGGGAGGGTATTAGAATAATTCTAATTTAGTTTAATGTTCATTCTTCTAGCTGTTGCTATTTTTATTTCTTTAGCAGTTTCTTATATGAAACTAAATCTTACATAGAAACTTGATGTTTCTATCTTTGTAAATATCTCTGTATTATTATTGAGTATTGTTGCTCAATCAATTCATTGAATTCATTTGGAAATCCATATGCGTGTTTCACACTGTTTTAATGCCAATGAAAGACGAGTCTCTCCATCGTCCAAGGAAATCAAACCCTAGGGCTAGGGTTTCATTTCTGCAACCTCTCATTTGCTTGATACATGCACCTGCTCTTGCTTTGACATCAATGACTTGCTGCACACCTATGCAATCATCCTGCGACTACTCTCGCTTTGACATCAATGACAATCTGTTCAACACATGCCATTATGAAGTCCCCACTTGTTGTCCATGGTTTGTAAGCTCTTTTACTTGATTTCCTTGATGACTTGTTGTATTGGAAGGCTAGGGGCCGCATTGGATCTTATGCAAGATTGCAAGTGGTCTTCATCTTGGGTTTGGTCTCCCTATATGGGGTCCTAACCCTCTAAAGGGCTACATTGGCACATGTAGGGTGTGTGTTGAGAGCCATGGGCCTCCATAACAATAGACAACACTCCATGGATCCCCAAAGATGTTCAGAGATTGCTTGAGATTCACCTATCGGACAAGGACGATACACCTGGTTCACCTTCGCCCAACCGACCGCACAGTTGTACCATGCACTTGGCAGATGACCCAAGTCTTGTATGCTGATATGGCACCACCTACACCATCATCTGATCCCTTATAGATGGTCTACAAGCATTTTCGACCTACTTGGAGACACATGAGGTCACTTGTGTGCCCTCACACCCATTGGGAGTACCCCTTATAGATGGTCTACAAGCATTTTCGACCTACTTGGAGACACATGAGGTCACTTGTGTGCCCTCACACCCATTGGGAGTACCATAGGTTTATTATGTGGAGAACAAGGGGCCAACCCCTTGTCCATTACTTTTGGAGGTTCTATTAATCATTATGGAACTTATGGATCACCAAGCTTCTTAGAGAGCCCAACGATATGTATTATTGATCGTTCGACCTCTTGAGAAGCTTGTTATTTTGTTTATGAGCTAGTTTGGTGGGCTTGTCACGAAAAGTTAGTTATTTGCACATTATTTTTATTTTAGGGGCTAATGTAGGCGCAAATAGCTAAATCGAATTCATTAGGAGTGTATAAATACAAATAATGAGAGTTCATTTCTCATCATCACTTGGTTTGGATTGGTATCTCTCTTGAGTTTTTCGCTATTCCTTCTTGGTGGATGAAATTTTGGAGCATGGATGAATTTTGACGTATGGATTGTCTTTTTCTATCTTGGAGCTTCTTGATTGGCAAGTTTATTAGTGGTTAGATATATTCTCTTACATGTAAGTACAAGTTTAATGTTAATTATTCTTTTACTTTGTCACATACATCGATGATGAGATTTTCACTATACTAGAGCTAGTTGTTGCATGCATTTACGGCGAAATTGTGGAATTATGTTTCTATGCTGCATATCTCTATGTATGGGCCATGTATGTTGAACGAATTCTCCTAGAGATAATTCTATGGTTGAATTTATCTGGACAATCCATCTTACCTTGCAAAACAAAGTGTAAAATATTTAAGGTCACTCTCCTTTGCCCTATTGCGAAGTTGTCCTTGAAGCCTCCTTGACCTAGAAACGAAGTCCATCTTCATATTCTTCTTGACTCCAATCTCCTAAGGATTAGGCACTGGTCTACCATAAGATGATGACTTAAAGAACCATTTTTCTTCACCTCCTTATTTATTCTACGTCTAGCCACATTAGGGATCCTAGGGCATCATTTTCTTGACAAACCACCTATAGGAAAACTTCGATTTCTTGGCCTCTATTGCGCTGGTGTCTCTCTTAGGCCTCTTCCAAATTTGAGGGAATTTCGATGGTAGGGTTGTGAGATATCCCAAGCCCGAGCCTGAGGATCGGTTTTTTTCCCTAAGTTTCCCTAGGCTAGTTACTCATAGGGATCATTTTTCACCTTAAAGTGAAAATCACTTCTTTGATCCCCTTCTCCTCCTTGTTTAGGTCAAGTCTATCATTGGTTGCTAAACTCTTCTCCTTGACCTAACCTGGGTCCACTTGGTCTTGTGTGATCCCATATCTAGTCAAAGTTAACTCTTCAGAAACCACTTGGGAAACCAAGTTCAACAAGGATTTTAGGGTTTAGAAAGCTCCTTTACAATTCACACTCCTTAAACCTAGCCCTTAAACCATCATCCCCTTCTCCTAGAAGGCCTTGTACCTTGCTTAAGAAGCAAGCAAGTCCCATTCTTGAGCCTCCCCTAGGAAAGGGTCCCCGAGATCACTTCATATCCATCATAGTTGATATATCCTTCATAAGTGATTCTCTATATATTGGGTCTCCTCCCATCGGTGAAAGTCCGTAAAGAGTAGGAAGCTTTAACTGTGGTGACAATGGGCTTTAGCTTCATCGTTTCTCTTGACCTAGAAAGTACCCCTCTAGGACCCCCTGCTAGTTTGAGTGGTAACAGGGCAAGTGGGCTGAGTGATGGGGCTTTGCACTCGTAGACCCATGGTATTCTAATGACTCATGGTGTTCTGATGACCCATGGTATTACACCCTTTGGAGAAGTATAAGTACAAGGGTGAGTGATTCATTCTTGTCTTCTTGTGGCTTGGCAAGGGACCCCTTGAGGGCCTATGGAAGGTGGTAAGAAAGAGAGCATCTTGTGGAGGAGAAGGTTGAGTAGGCCTTAGACCCCTTGAGGGTCGAGAGGGCTTGTGGAAGGTGGTCAGTGAGAGAGTGATTCTATCAATAAGAGAAAGGTAAGTAGGCCTCAAACCTTTGAGGGCCGAGTGGGCTTGTGGAGGGTCGAGAGGGCCAAGAGGGGCTGAGAGGGCTAACTAGAGTTGAGAGGGCTCAGTGGGGCCGAGAGGGATTAGAGGGCCGAGCAGGGGACAAGGAGTACAAAGCAATAAAGGAGATCTGCATGAGTAATATTCCAGGTTTGTTGTAAGTGAGATACTCAGTTGTGTTAGGTTCGAGGAAAGAGACAAAGTGTTGAGAAATCTAGGGGCAACATCATTAGGTGATTTCTCTCACTTGATAACTTTTTGTGATGTATTTTTACTTTTACTTAGCTTCTTGCTTGTGTTATTATTAGTGTTTTCTTCATCAAACAACCACCAATCCATAATGAGACAAAAGGACACAAGATATAGGTGATCAACCAGGGCCAAGACCTCTCCAAAATTAAGAGGAAAACCGACTATAATTCTTCTTATAGAATCTTCAATTGATGAATTCCAATACCTAGACCCTTGACCAACAACCCCTCCAAGATCAAGCCAAAGCTTCTTCTTGATGCACTTCTTGTCTTTAAATCAATGCTGGTGAGCCTTGATCCACTGCTTCAAAAATCAGCTCTAACTCAAAAGTTTCGGCTTGCTGTTGTAAACCTACAATTTCAGTTTCTTCTACAGAAACCCAAGGTGACACATGTGACTAAAAGATGGACAAATTCTCCTTTTTCCTTTGCTGGGATATAGGATTTTTTTGCAACAATTTGGCTTACATTCCCAAACTTTTTTGACCCTTGATACTCCTTGATTTGATTGTAATTTCGACCTTTTTCAGCTGAAAGTGTGCCCTAGTTATAGGCTTTGCTGGGCTCTTGTTGGATGGCGTTGTCATTGATGTCAACCCATGGAGTAGATTGGGTTTGAGTTTGACTAAAAACACCGGGCATTGATGTCAAATGGTTAATGAACGCTTCCCAGTAATTGTCAGATTACATCAAGATGGCAACTTTACTCTTGGATGGTTGAAAACCCAAGTCCTAGGGTTTGGGTCCCTTGGACTGAGGATGTAATCTGACCTTGTTGAGGGTTTTTGAAGGGTCAAACCATTGAGTTTGTGTTGGAGATCTAAGTCATTAGATTCTCCTAGAAAGGATGTTTCTATTGATATGTGGTATGCCCTGTGGTTCCTCCTGGTTTGAGAGAAAATTGAGCTTGAAATTGAAGACCCAGTTTTATGGCCTAAAACCCTAGGGGGTAGTGACATGACATCTCCTCCTATGGTTGTCAATATATGAAATTGTTTATCACCGTAATCTCACCGCATATAAGTTATGTAACGCCAAGAGCCAAAAATAATAAATCAATCATTGGCTTCACAACCTAAGGAGGACCATAACACACTAAGCCAATCATTGATCTCAAATTATAATAGAATTAAAAATATTTCTTAGCATAATCATATTAGTTGTAGACATCAAATATCAAGCATATGAGTTACTTGTCATGTTTTGAGGAGATATCATGTTTAGAAAGGGTATCCAACCAATTAGGATACATAAAAGATGTCCCTCCTTATTAAAAAGTCTTAACTCTTTACCAAAAGGGCAACATTCCTTTTTACTTGGGGTTTGTTGCACACATTTTGTCGAAGTTCCAAGGAAGCAAAGGAACCAAATTTTTTCAACAGGATCAGATCATTATCAACAATTCACATGTCATTGTAAACCCATTCTGCAAGTTATGAAATGTAAATGATGCTAGTAAGACCGTGAATGTATGTAACAACTTAGGTAAGCCTATTATTTTGGTGAGAGTTTCATCCTAGGAGGTTTTTCGTCTCACTAATTCATTTGTGTTTCTAAACATGGATGGTCGGCAAAGTTTTTTCCTTCAGTCTCACCTCAAAGCTAGGGTGTAATTCTTTGTTAAAGTCTTAGGTGAGTCCTAGTGTTTTACTCGAGTCTTATGTAAAAGTGATTTAAGAATAATTTAAGCTAATTGGCTAAATTATGTTATTACAAATCACTTGGTCTTTTAGCTCATATCATGTCGCAGATTGGGTATGTTTTGTGAGGGTATAAGACGAACAAATATTCCCCATTTGAAGGTTGAAATTGTAAATCTTATGTAAAAGATAGTTTAATGCATGGTCCTTCATACTTAAACACCATGGTTAAAATATTATAGGATGGAAAAATTAATTAATTCCCTCATGTGTCAATTAATTATTTTTTTTGGCAAAATTAAATTAAAATCCTAAGCCAAAAATTTAATTGATTAGAGCCAAAATTAAATGTCTTAGGAAAATTAAATGCTCAAAGTGAAAAATTCGTGGGTCTTAAGATAATTAATTTTTGGTGGTCCTCCACCAAGGGAATATTGGACATATCAAGAAAAATTGGACCCTTGGGCTTTGGTAGTTAAGACAAAGTCAATTTTTTGAGGAAATTATTTTGAGCTATTTAAAATGGAATTAAATGATAAATTCTAAAATTTCTCAAAAATAAAAATTCAATGGCTAAGATTAAAAGATGAAGTATTTTTCGACGACCAATATTATTTTGATAAAGATTAAGGAAACTAGCCGTTATTTTTCACTTGAAGGATTTATCTATAAATTAGAGAGTCATTTGGGTCTCTAGCCAACTGATTTTTGGCTAAGAAATTGCTGTTGAAGCATTTGTGTAAACTGTGGTCCCATTGGGAACTATTTTTTTTATCATAATAAAGACTTTGGGGTGCAACTCGAGGTGTACTTGTTCATTTATTTGTGGTATGTACTGACTATGGACTTCCCATTTTGTGCTCATATATGATTATTTTGAGATAAATACATAGTGTTTGCAGGTATTTCAGTTCTTGGTCTCCAAGTTCACAAACTGTGGGCAAGGATCATTTTCCTTGGATCCTAAGTATTTATATCGTGGATTAAATTTTTGCTAAGGCTATAGTGTGCATGGGGTTTCTGAAGCGCTTTTTAGCCATTTATCAAAGGAAAAAGCCAGAAAAATATTTTTCTCAAAAATTTTGATTTTGAAAACCCTTTTATATTTTGGAAATATAATTTGTAAATTATTTTTTTTCTAACTTGGGTTTTGGGGTTTCAAGAATTCTTGTATATATATTTGGGGTTTGGGTGTCTTATTTTCATTTTTGCAGGTTGAATCAAGAGATCAAGTTAAGGTAGAGCTAGATCTAGGCCCTTGAGGGTAAGATCTGGTCTCTAGAAAATTTTGGAGGGTTATCCATTGAAGATTTTGCAGCAAAATTCATATCCGGAAGAGAAATAATTTTTTGAAGCAAGGGTTTCACTTTTCAAGCCTCTCGGGCCTAGATCCATCCCCTCAACGTCTCCCCTCCTTGGCTCACATCAGCCTGAAAAGGCCCAACGTAATCATTTTCAGCTCTTTTAGGGTAGCCTGTGAGCCCTATAGGACTCGGCCTCCCCTCCTAGCCCCTGCACGGAGGGTTTAAGGCCTTAAGTGGCTTGGCTGTGGGATCAAAGAGCCTCGACCTCCCTCTGGGACCCTAGACCACTGCCTTAGGGCAGGGTGTGGGCTCTTTAGCCCCTACACACTAGCCGCTTTTACCTCAACGTCAAGCTTTCTTAGGCTCTCTCCCTTCAGCGTTACCTCTTTGTGGCCTCCTCTTGCCTCTTTGCTCCTCGATCTACCCTTCTAGCCTCCTCCTTCCCCAACGTTAGCCTTGGTAGGCTTAGCGTTGTCCTTCCTTGGCCTATTTTGCCCTAGCTTACCCTTGTTCTATCTTTGAAATTTTCAAGACTAATTCCTTGGTGGTTTTGCAAGAGAAAGTTGCTCAAAAACTTGCGTTCTCAGGTGCAAGATCATTGGAGAAATTTTGGGCTACTTGGGCAAGTTGATCTTCAAGGGCTTGGGCTTAGGGTTTGATCTCTAAAACCTTATTTCGTTTCTAATTTATTATATTAGTGATAATAGTGATAATTAGACCTTAAAATCACATATAGTTCTGATCAAAATCACTTATAATTGCAAATTCTACATTTTCATGAATTTTGGCCACTTGGGCATCTTAGATCTAGCCTAGATCTAATTCTCTCTTCGCTGAAATTTTCTGCATAAATCACAAAATCACTTCCGAAATATTCCGACTCATACTCTATAAAAGCCCTAAAAATTGATTTTTTCCAGTGTTCCACGGGGTCGCCCCCCTCACCCCCCCCATGGGGGTCAAGTTTCCTAGCTGCCTTGCGCTCTGGGGACTTGTGGACAAGAGGGGTTCATTTCCCCATGCTCCCAAAAACTAGTGTATGCGAGGAAACTTGAAAGGGGTCGTTTCCTCCAATTGGGGTCGTTTGCTAGGCGAAAGGGGTCTTGAGGGGCCATTTGCCTAGAAAAAATTCACAATTTTTTTTTTATGAAAAAAATTTCGTAATTTATAATATTTGTTGACTGACCAGGGAGGGTTTACGTTATGTTCATTTCACATTTCACTTTCTGTTTGCTCCTTCATTGAACGGAATGCTGCCGTCATCGCCATGCAGCCTTCTGTCTGCTCCTTTGTTGAACGAAACGCTGCCGCCATAGCCAAGCAGCCCTTTGTCTGCTCCTTCGTGGAATGGATTACCTTGAGCAATTATGCTCATTTATTTTTTGATATGTTCTTATCTTATTTTGACTATAAAATTAAAATTTTTGACTCTTGATGTATCAGATTGACTTTTATTATTTTATTTCAATATTCAGTATTCAATGTTCATAGTTGGAAGTGGAACATCAATATGGTTTAAAGTTTAAAAGTTTAAACATTTATAATTTTATAATTTATTTTCATTATACATTGTCAGTAAAGTTAGTAGACTAGTAGTTACACTGTATAGTTACAAACTTACATGTATGATGTATGATTATAGTTTATATGATAATGATATCAATGATCATGCTTTTCGTTTTAAATTTGTTTTAGCTCTATGATTCATCAATTTATATTTATAAGTTTTGAAGACCCCAACGTCCCCCCACGTTTCCTAAAAATTGGTGGGGAGCTTTTGCATAGGCCACTCCTACGTATCCTTGCTCCTTCGCCTCCTTGTCCCAGAAGCTTCAATTTTTTCTTATTTTTGGGCATTTAGGGCATTGGTTGTGGCATCATTAGCTTGCTGATATGTTAGTTTATTTACTACTGTAATAACTTGTTTAAGATCTGATATATTACTAAATACATCATCATAAAGTGAGCTAAACACATAAATTTGCCTTTGCTAATCATTAGAAAATTTTATGCTTCATATGTTGGGTAAGATCTCTGATCTAAAATAACTCTCTTGCTGCAGTCATAACACTAATAAAGTGCTGAAATTTCTAAAGTTACTGCTAATTTGATTATTGAGATCTATCACTTGCTTGTCTCATTCTAAGTTTACAAAAAATTCTGAATTTTGCACTAGAAACACTCCTACACTTAAGCTCTAACTCTTTGGTCCTATGGAATCTAATTGGCTTTATTGTCTTTGATATTTTGGCATTATTAAAGAATACTTGGATAGTTGTCATAATCTTAAGAGTCTTTGATATCTTGGTTGTTTATCTTAAGCATTTGGCATCATAAGTTTCATTGATTATATGTCATTTTCGAAGCATCTTGTGGAATATTGTTGAATATTGACACTTGTATCTTTAAGTATTTGTGTTGTTTAAGATTGTTATCTCATCATTGTTAAGTACTCTTACTATAAGAAAATTCACATTAAGTACTTAAATAACATAAACCAATCTTAACTTGATAAGTTTACTCAATCTATCTTGCACAAGCATTCAAGATCTAGTTTGCATGAAGAACTTACCTTCTAGCATAAGCTAGCTTGATAAACTCTTAGGGCTCCCGTTCTCCAACTAGCTTGAGGGATTCAACTCTTCTTAGTGGTTAAAACAGTGACCTTGTAGTTGTTAGAGTTAGTCTTTGCAGCGCCAGAGACACTGTGTGAACACAAGGGGAAGTATTGTTAATCAGGCCATTGCCTGCTTCCTGTTGGCTTCCATTTCACAACTTACTTTGAAGATTGTTCCTCAAAATAGTTAAGGGAGAGGTTCTATTTAGATTAGGCATATAATTAAAAGTAACCAAAATCATTGCATGACACATAAATTCTAGGATTTGCACTTCATATAGGATAATCAATCATTCAAGTAGTGGGTGTCCATCCTGTTACTTGGCATTAATTTACGTTAAGCAAGAATTGTGACTTCATAAGGCATTGGTCTCATACTTGAAAATCTAATTTAATCATTAATCTTTGCTAAAATTTTACCAAGTAGCTAGGCCACTCATCCGTGTCTCCCAAACAAGTTGGATCCCTACTTGTCTTCCTTCACCTCATTCCATAGTGACTACCCCCATAGTTTGTTGTTGGGAGACAACTAGAACGGAGTGGGCGGAGTTCAGAGTGACAACCCCCGCCTTGAGTGGTTGTTGCGGTGCCTGTACAATCCGAGCGACAACATTTTTGGCGCCGTTGTTGGGGATAGATTTTTTCTGTCCTTGGTTCTCACAACATCCTTTCTTATCATATCATTTTGTGATTTTTTCATTCTTCATTTATTGTCCTGTCAAAGCCACAACATTTTTGGTGCCGTTGCTGGGGACCAATTTATTGGACCTTGGTGGTTATGACAATTTCTCAATCTCTCAATGTTTCCATCTTCCCTCATTCCTTGTCACGTAAGTGACACAACATTTTTTGACTCTTCCTTTCATCATTCGTCATCTTCTCATTACCTTATCTTTCGTTCTCTTTCTGATTTTCTCATCTTGTTCATTCACACCATTAGCACCTGGACATTTAGGTTGATTTCTTGTTTGGGTGGTGATTCCACTTTTTCATCCATTCACAAAAACGTACTTTAGAAGGAATCTTGGAAGCCTGGTTGACCCCACTCCCGATCTTGAAAAGGTTCTAAGAGCTTGGTTAAACAAATTACATACATTCTAGAGATCTTTTAAATTTTCTCGGACAGGAAACTTTCCTTTATCTTCATTTGCTTTTTATCAATCATCCTATAAATCAAGACATCGTGGGTGACTTCTACGAGCCTAGCAACTTCACCAACATTCAGGGGTATGCACATGATCTGCCAAATGAATCTACTATGAGCAAGCCACTGCTTTTTCAGGGGAACAATGCTATAAATGTCGAAGCACACATAAAGAAATTCAACAACTTCTTCCACAGATTAGCTAATGCTACTGATTATAATCATGAAGATGTTTGAATGAAGTTGTTTTTTCTTTCTCTAGAAGATGATGCACTGGATTAGTTTCAAGACAAAGCTGACAATTCCTTTGATTCTTTGAGATTTGTTCTTGATGCATTCATAGAGAAGTATGGAGATAGGAGGTAAGGGAAATATTTGGTTAAGGAACTCAAAAATATCAAGAAAAAGGAAAATGAAATGGTTGAAGAATTTAACCAAATATTTAATGAACTATTAAAGGATATGACTCAAGATTACAAGCCTCCTGACAAGACAATTCTGGGACAATATCTTCAGGCCTATCCTGTAGGAGATAAGACGTGCTCATCCCAACACTTTGGCTATTGCCCAAAGCACAACTAAAGAATTGGAAAAAGATAAGAAGGCCTCAGGATAGTCAAAAATCTCTGGTTTCGAAAGAGTCAAAATAAAATCTAGAGGAAAATAAGTTAAATAGGAGGAATTTTAGATTGTTAAAGAATTGACTTGATTTATGAAAGAAATGAAGATTGAACATGGGATATAGATGAGCAAGATGCAAAATCAACTAATACAAATGGAAGGGTCTCAAGTGTAGAATATGCCATCTAGAAATAATAATAACACCAGGGGTAACAACAACAATCCATGGCCGAGAAGGAATCTGTTGAATGATCAAAGGCCTCCTACACTACTCGAGTATGCCAATATGATTGATGAACCCGTTCCTTTCTGCAGACCTTGTGAGATTTTTCATGAAGAAAGCATATGTGCCTTTACTAGGAGGATCTTGGAGGAAAGTAGAAATCAACAAGATCATAACACAAGTTAAGATAACTCGAAGGAAAGTCGATGTGCTGACATGATCTCTTCAACTTTTTCCATCAATACTTTCAATGAAGAAAAAGACCCCATTACTCAGGCATATGGTGAGAAGCCATCTCAGGATAAGATTTTAGAGCTTGTAGAAAGTAAAGGTTAGACCAGGAGATGTAAGAATCAAAGCTAGAATAGACAAGTTCCATTCGAAAGGTATAAGTCTGGACTAAAGGTAGATTGGGCAACATGAGTAAATAATATCAAAATGTCAGTTCCAGTCTTAGAGTTGCTAAAGATTCCGTCACAAAGGGCCTCATTCTTTAACGCTTTAGGCATTACTCAACAAGAAATATCTGATACTCAGCCTAAAGATGAGGAAATCATATTAAAAGACTTGAATTGCTATATGACTAATGAAGACCATCAACCTTTCTTCTTGACATTGGATATAAATGATCGTTTGCTTCATAATCGTATGCTTGATTCCGGTGTATCTACAAATGTTATGACTAAGAAAGTTATGGAACAGTTATACTTAAGAATCTCTAGACCTTATCTGATCCGAGTTGACTCAACTCCCGGATTTAACCAAGATCTTTTGCTTTCGTGATGTGATTAGAATTGCAATTCAAATAGTATAAAGGAACATAAATGCATGCTGTAAAGAAGAAGGAACATGACAATCATCAGCAACATAAAATAACAAGATGTTGATAACGGAGTTTGTCCAGGAGGAACTACGTCTCTGGGCTCCGGTGTCAAGATGGTGTAGGCCGTTGCATTAAGTGCTGTCAATAGTGATGATGTACATATGAGGTGATGTCGCTATCATATGAGGAAATGTCCTCATGCAAGAGTGGCTCAAAGAGATGTTCTGCTGCAGGAACTCTCATTCCAAAAAAGGACTCCTATCAGTATGACCTAAACTCATGCATGATGATAATGAGCATCCTGCCAACATGGTGACACATGAGTTTCCCATCAACATAACAACAATGGGATCTCAAACCAAACATGATGAATCATGACAACAAGTACATCCCGCAGATGATTCCACATCACATCAAGCAGGAATCATGAAACAAGTAAAAAACAAGATCCCACATCAAACATGAAATAGGGATCTGTGCAGCATAATGCATCTCATAGCAAAAAGAAGTACATGAACATATTGCATATACCTCACATCCTGGGGCCATCTGAAGGAAAGGATGTCAAACTGTTGAAGCTAACCATACCATCAATCTCGCGGCGTTGAATCTCATAGACTTGACTGCTTGCACATTAATGTTGACACCTGCACTCCACTTTGGAAAGTGGCCGAAAAGTAGGATGGTTAAATGGAAAATCTGAATGCACCATCAGATTTGTGGCGTCGAATAGTGTAAAATCGACTGTCAAATTTATGAATTTTGAGAAAGTGGAAATCTGGGGCTTAAGGAATCTTTTAGATTTCCCCTAGATTTCTCAAAGATTCTCTCCTCTGGGTCATCTGAAGATTTGCTGCTCAGATCAAAATTTTGACTACGCCCTCAGGTTCATGTTGCTGAGAGGTGTAAGATCGACATAAAATTTGTCCAATTTGGACATTGCAAAAATTTCACCCTCTTGAGAATTTTGCCTAATCATGGTTCCACCTGCCTTTTCTTTAGGCTCATGGTTCCACCTGCACATTAATAAAAAAATAATGTCTCAAAAAATGTGCTCTCCTCTGCCTAGGCGCACTGATGAAATGAAGGTTTTATAGTGAAGTTTGTGGGCGAATATTACAAGGTGGCGGTTGTAGGCAAATTAGTATGAACTTCGAGTTATAAGGAGGTCGGGTGGTCAAACTCCGACCCCCCCATATTAAAACATATTTTCGTTTTGAAAACCGCATTTAACATTTTTTTTTGGGGGTTGGGTCCACATTGGGTGGTCCGCCCCTTAACCTCCGTGACAATTTGAATTTGCATGGAGCGCTGTTTGGATTGGCTGTTGGGGCGCATTAATGGTGGCACGTTGTTTGAGTTCAATGGTTGGTACATGGGGCTGCTCGGTGGGGGCTGGCCCATGTGGGTTGTGCGGTTTCAATCCCCGTCGGCCCCCCATTTAATATGGCATAAGCGTGTATGGTGATGGGGTGTGGGCCGGGTCCACCTCTTTAATGTTAATGTTGTTTGGTGTTGGGTGGACCGGTGGGGGTCATGGCCCGTTGGTTCCTTTGGTTTGTGATGCGGTTGGGCTGGCGGGGGTCATGGCTCGTCGACCCCTTTAATAATTTAAATTTGTCATATAGTTTGGGGGTGGTGGGGGGTGGTGGCCCGCCACCTCATATATATATATTTATTTTTATTTTAATAAACACATTTTTTGAATTTGTCTAATATAGGGGATATTAGACAAATTAACGATCCAACAAATTTGCCCGCTTTCAGGAGCTAGGTTTCATGTCCCGGGGTCGGTCAAATTGTAGGACACTTAAACCTGGCCCACAACCCAACTTTGACCAAAACTTTAACTAGCTCGTTCTCCCTCATACGAACAATGATTGATGCGTTGAATGTGTGGGGAATGCTTCCTTCTAGGAAGTTTGCTGCTGATCTGGGTGGTTATATTCAGATGGATCTATCTTATGCTTCTATTCCAACAGCAGCAGGTGGCATGGCTAGATTGTACAAAGAAGTGGAGAGAAGGTATCATGTGGAAGTCCTGAAGAGATTAGAAAATGGTGAACAAGTTGTGCTGCAGGAGCATCCGCCACATTTCGAGTCAGAGTTTATTCAGCCAATCTGTCACTTTTCTTCATGCCGCTGCCCATCCCCTCCTCTGAGTAGATAGAAAAACAAGCTTCAGTTTAACATGTAACACAGTGATGAGCATGTTGGAAATACCGAGAGGGGGGTGAATTAGTATTTCTTAGCAATTAGCACTTTTTAATCTTTCTTTAGAGCATTAGTTAATCTTCAGTTATTATTATTGTTCTTCTTTAGATGATCATAAACAATGATCAACAATAGATAACACCATAACAATGCAGAAAGATAAAACATACGACATAAAGATTTTAGGTGGAAAACCCCCTCTGGGTAAAAAAACCACCGAATGTTTCTTTAGTAATTGTCTTCTCCTTGTTAAAAGATAATTGATTACATCAAGATTTCAGCTACAACTGAGGGAGGCATCAACCCCCTAATTCACAGGCTACAACCTGTAGAACGTTACTATACCCTAATATTTTGTTGCAACCAGAAGGACACCCCAATGCCCTGTTGATCAAGCCACAACTTGATGAGTGCCCCAACACTCTGTTTACCAGTTGCTGTCGGAAAGGATGCTTTGCTGCCCTGTTAGTTTACCAACCACAACTGAATGGATGCCACGATGCCCTGTGCAAGTTACAACTTACCATAGCACCACCCTGCCACCCTAAAGTGTTCTCAGGGCACAACGTAAAGGTGACTCCAATCACCCAGAAGAGTCGGTAGATCACGTTTCACAATTTTCACACAAGATCCCCTGTACCCTGAATCAATGTAGAATAGATGTAAGAGAGATGTAGACTAAATGTCGAATCCTCGTAGCCGCTGATCACTGTTCCCACAAACTGATTGCTGCACAATGCTACACATCAAGCTATCACTGTTCAACGTCACATCATTGCCATTGCACACTGTATATCACTGTCACTACAAATCACTGCAAAATTGTTGGTTGTCATTGCATGCCACTGCTCATGAATGAATAGTCAACAATGCACAACCACTGTCATCATCGTATCCAGATGTACTCGATGCTACAACCATTTGGTACTGCTATCAAAGAATGGCACAAACAAAGGTGCCTAGGTCATCCCGATGGCTTGCAATCAGTACTCTCAAACTCTATCCCTAGAGAGCAACCAACATATATGTAAGCACATTGTTTGGCTGGTCAAGCCCTACTATCCATCCTTCTCCAATAGGTTGTATAACTGGAAGATGTTCCCTTCATTGCTTGCTACTTGCAAGATCAAAAATATGTCATCGTACACAAATCCCTAGAAACCCTAGGTCATACTAGAAATCCAAGGTTATAATAAAAACCCTAGGTCAAGACCAACTCCCATAAATCAAGTCCGATGGTCAAGTGAAATAAGTTAACTTGGTCGGATGTCTTATCAATAGTTACATAACATGGTATAGTCAAGATATTGCAAAGCATTTGTAAGGTCACTTAAGTGTACAATTAATATTGGTGTCAAACAATTCTGCTCCTAACCACGTCAAGTCCATTTGTCAAGGTCAAGGCACCATGGAGTGCTTATGACGTTGTCAATTCAAAGTGAGATGTCGCATCAAGTATGAATGTCATCATAGGACTTCAATATGGTTATTTCAAAAATCAACTCAAATACAACATTGTCATATCATGTAAATTCAGTGTCATGTCTATTTAATTTACTGTCAAGAATGTATGTCAGGTCACTACTCAAGTATCTCTGTGTCAGTTATTACACTACAGACTGCAACTATCATCACATGAACACCACTATTATCAAGTCAATATATAGTCATTATAAGGTCACCATTTTATGATTGTCACTGTTTCAAGTTAAGGTCATGTCACTGTTTTGTTGTAATAATAGAACAGTGTTGTATGTGATTTTCAAGGATGAATGTCATACAATAAAGGCTCATAACAAGAATCTTGTCATCAACGTTCATTACAACAACATCACCACAATAGCCACAAAAAAAAAAAAAAAATACAAAGGATGCTTCCAGGTTTTCAAAGCAAGGTCACATAAGTTATGTCAAGGTCTTATTGCGCTGAGAGATGTTCTACAACCCAGTATAGGGTATATGTGTACGGGTAATGTAAGTATGTAAACAATTTTAAATGTTGGCTAAATTAAAAAATACAAAAAAAGTTAAAAGTGATAGAAAGGATAAGTGTAAAGATTTAAATGTTGGCTCAATTAATAAAAAAAAGTTAAAAGTAATAAGCAAGAAGTTAATAGTAATAAATAAGAAGTTAAAAGTAAGTGTAAACATTTAAATGTTGGCTCAATTAATAGTAAAAAGTTAAATTAATAAAAATAACAAAATTCAATTTATGATATTTTGATTTTGTTATTCACTTGTGAATAGGCTTTGTTACAATACCATGGGCATATTTACCCCCACTAACTCCTAAAAATTAGGCTTTGTTATAATACCATGGGCCAATACCATGGCTTATCAATATCACATGCCCAAAAACCATAACTTATTTCACAATCAAAATATTTTATAACAATATGACAAGATTTTTAACCATGGATATTCACCCCCACTTTACTGTGGATATTATTAACTTGTAAATATGCTTTGTTACAATACCATGTGCTAATACCATGGCTTACCAAAACCACATATCCAAAATACATAACTTATTTCACAATCAAAATATTTTATAACAATATAACAAGATTCTTAATCATGGATGTTCACCCCCACTTTACCATGGATATTATTAACTTGTAAATGGACTTTGTTACATACCATAGGCCAATGCTTATCAATACCACATGCCCAAATAATATAACTTATAAAAATATTTATAACAATATGATAAGATTCTTAACCATGGATATTCACCCCTCTTTACTATTGATATTATTAAATTGTAAATAGGCTTTGTTACAATAACATGGCTTTTCAATACTACATGCCGAAAACCCATAACTTATTTCACAATCAAAATATTTTATAAATATTTTAATTTAATTTAAATTTATAACATTTTTTTAATTAAATTATGAGGTAAAAGGTTATAATTACCTTTGAGATATATCTAAACCCTCTATCATCATGACTACTAAAATTATTCCCATAGAAATAAAATCAATATTTTAATAAAATTAAAAACGAGAGTACTTTTATATAAAGATGTGAAATATATGTAATATAAATAATATTATTAAGAACCAACATAGATCCACCTTAACTAAGGATCCAAGGGATGAAGGCAAACAAAGGCACTAACGATAATAGATAAAAGATAGTGCATGATTCTTTTACGTTTTTTGTATTGTATTTTCTTTGACATGATTATTCCAAAATATAGGTTTAATATTTTACAACCAATTGAGTTTGTTTTGTTTTGTTTTGTTTTTTTTTTAATTTAGATACTTTCTTAAACATAATACCATGGGATCAAATTTAAGAAAGAGAGAGGGAGATAGTGACAGAGTTAGAAGGTGGAGGGCAGAGCGGGGGCGAGAGAGAGAGGGAGGTGGGAGAGAGAGGAAAGAGAGGAAGGAAGAGAGAGGGAAGAGAGGAAGGAAGAGAGAGAGGAGGGGAGAGATAGAAAGAGCGAGGGAGAGAGAGATGGAGTTGGAGGGGGTAGAGAGAGAGGGAGGAGTGATAAGGGAGAGATGGAGAGAGAGTAAGGAGAGATGAGAGGAGGGATGAGAGAGAAGAGGAGAGGAGAGAGTTAAGGAATGAGGGGGAGAGAGAGAGGGAAACACAAAGATGGAGGGGGGGAGAGAACGAGAGAAGGAGGGGGGAGAACGAGAGAAGGGGGGGGGGAGAGAGATAGAGAGGGGGGAGAGGAAGAGGGAGGGAGAGAGAGATAGATCGATATGCAGAGAGAGTGTCTACGTTTTAGAAGTGAGGTAGAGCGAGGGAATAAGAAAGAGACACATAGATACAAATATAGATATTATATAGTATTATATAACCAACCTCGATCCATCTTAACTCCGAATCTATCAAGCGCCGAGAGGGATCAAATTTCTCAAAGTGAAAACCTTTCATCAAGTTTTGTACTCAAAAAGAGGTTTGCTCATCAAGAGATTTGTTCGTCAAGAGATTTGATCCCTCTCGGCGCTTGATATATCCGGGGTTAAGATGGATCTAGGTTGGTATCTAATGCAAATCACAAGTCTAGCTGTTTAGTCACTGTTACATTTTTCTTTTTACTACAACAAGGCTGCTACGGAGGCATCATCAAATCACGTTGAGTTTATAGTCTTTAGGTCTTAGGAAAACAAATGCTAAAGTATTTCTCTACTTGAGTATCTATAGTCAGTCTTTTAGTTCCGGTTACTATGTTGTCATATCACATTGTGATGTCATTAAATGTCATACTAAAGTCACATCATGGTGTCACTGTACTTCAGTTCAGGATTGCAGTATAAGGTTTGCCAATAAGGTGATAAATCAATCATTTGCTTAGTGCATGATACTGATACTCAAACGATGAACCACTTACAACCACCGTCTTATAGTGAGAAACATTGTTATATATTGATAACTGTCGATAAACAAGCTTATGCCTTTTAGAACATAAGACATATTTTTCCCTTACACAACCTTAACGAGACCTAAACAAGAGAACTACAATACACTGGACCTGCGCCCAAACAAACTCAAAACAACAAAAGAGATGTCATGTACCACAGGTACAAAAAGGTTTAGCAGAGAACTCCTAACTTTGTTGCTATTTCAAATCAAAACTAGCTCGAATTTAATACACCAAACGAGCCCTAACTAGACTTTGGATTAAGACTTAATATGTATCTCTAGCACAACTCAAAACATACCTTAAACTAACATTGGTCTAGACTTAAAAGACTCAGTCAAGTGAAGCCTTAATAACTAACACAAAACTAAAACAGGTTCGAGAGCCCTGAATCTTAACAGACTGTACTCAAACTTGAACTTGAAAACATACAATAGTTGACAAGTCCGAGACCTTTAACATAAATACAGGTCCGAAGAAACCCAACCAAGCCTTGAATCACATAAAAAGTAACTTCACTGTCTTACCTGGAAATTTTGCTGCCCAAACATAAGACATAATAGATCCAAGTGATTTGCTGTTTTGGAGAGGGAAAAATGAAGCCACAAGATGAGAACTTACCTCAGGGATAGGTCGAGATTATTAGATAATCATTTGCCATAGATTCTTGCTGCTGTGTGCCTCAATGAGGTCCAAAACTTCTTTTTTGCCTTTAGGCTCAAAATTTCAAAGGCTATCTCACATTCAAACGCAAATTCGTTGCATTTATTTGATGTGTGTTAGGAATCTTTTGAGTCTTCTTTTTATAGTGATGGGTTGGGCTAATTAAGGGCTCCATGAAGGTAGATGTTGGAGTTTTAATAGTATATTTAAAATTTTGCCTTGACTAATTAATAAATTAGCTTAGGGCTAAAGCAAACCCTTAAAGTGAAAGATAGTTGTTAACTATGTTTTGAAAGGGATTAGGTTAGTTCTTATAGTTTATGAAAAGGGCTTCATTAAATGATCGTTGGAGAGGAATAGGAGCTTAAAAACACTTTTCTTTTGTTTTATTAAAGTTCTCTTACTTAAGGAAAGCCCTCTTACCCTTTGTAGTGAAGCAATAGTTCATATATATGTCCTATGGTTGTGTGATCACTTCATTTAAGGTAAGTCTTCCACAAAAGATGAGAAGGATCCTTCATGCCTAATTCAGATGCCCACAACCAATGAAAATAGGCCAATTCACCACCCCTTAGGGTTTTAGCCCAGAAAGTGGGGCCTTTGACTACATGCCATCAGAAACATCTTTCCGAGAGAATCCAATGACGTGGATCTCCAAGTCAAATTCAATATTTTGACCCTTTAAAAACCCTCGACAAAGTTGGAATACATCCTTAGTGAGGGAACCCAAACCCTAGAACTTGGGTTTTAACCATCCAACAATATAGTTGCCATCTTCATATAATCCTACAATTACTAAGAAGCATTCATTAACCATTTGACATCAATGATTGGGGTTTTTGGTCAAAGTCAAACCCAGTCAACTCCATGGGTTGACATCAATGACAACACCATCCAAGAAAGCAGTTACACCAACCAGAGAGGGTCAAATATCAACAGGGGACATTTGAAAAACAACCTATTGATCTACCAATCAACCAACAGATGCCCGAGATTGTGCCTCATCAATGACATCTGATGCCATAGGGCATCGTTTTGTATAGTATCTTTAACCCTATCCCTTTTAATTTCATGTCATTGGATAGTTTTATTTCACATATTTTTATTATGTCTTTTATATTTCAGTTTGTTAGAGTATATTTTTCTATCCCAACAATATTTTCTATATCTGCATGATGATTTCGATTTGAATGGATATCTATTTGATGGACTTCTATTTTCATGAATATAGGATTCTGGGATTCTCACGTTACTTCATGGAAGCAACATGTCCCCATATGAAGCCATATGTTGCACAAATTTTTTCAAAGTTCCAAGGAAGTGAAAGTACCAAATTTTTTCAACAGGATCGGATCATCTATCAACAATTCACATGTCATTGTAAACCCATTCTGCAAGTTATGTAATGTAAATGATGCTAGTAAGACTGTGAATGTATGTAACAACTTAGGTAAGCCTATTATTTGGCAAGAGTTTCATCCTAAGAGGTTTTTTGTCTCACTGATTCATTTGTGTTTTTAAACATGGATGATCGGCAAAATTTTTCCCTCCAGCCTCACCAAAAAGCTAGGGTGTAATTCTTCGTCAAAGTCTTAGTGTTTTAGTTGAGTCTTATGTAAAAGTGATTTGAGAATAATTTAAACAAATTGGCTAAATTTTTTTATTACAAATCACTTGGTCTACTAGCTCATATTGTGTCACAGATTGGGTATGTTTTGTGAGGGTTTAAGCTAAATGAGTATTCCCCCTTTGAGGGTTGAAATTATAAATCTTCTGTAAAAAATATTTTAATGTATGTTCTTTCATACTTGACACCATGGTCGAAATATAAGAGGATGAAAAAAATATTTAATCCCTTTATGTGTCAATTATTTAAATTTTCTGGCTAAATTAAATTAAAATCTTAAGCCAGAAATTTAATTAATTAGAGTCAAAATTAAATGTCTTAAGAAAATTAAATTCTTCAAGTGAAAAATTCGTGAGTCTTAAAAAAATTAATTTTTGGAGGTTCTCCACTAAGGGAATATTGGATATTTCAAGAAAAATTGGACCTTTGGGCTTTGGTGGTTGAGTCAAAGTCAAATTTTTGAGGAAATTGCTTCAAAATAATTAATTTTGAGCTAATGAAAATGGAATTAAATGATAAATTCGAAAATTCCTCAAAAATAAAAATTCAACAGCTAAGATTAAAAGATGAAGTATTTTTCGATGTCCAAGATTATTTTGACAAAGATCAACGAAACTAGCTGTTATTTTTCACTTGGAGGGTTTATCTATAAATTAGAGTCATTTGAGTCTTTATCCATTTGATTTTTGGCTAAGAAATTGTTGCTGAAGCATTTGTGTAAACTATTGTCCCGCTGGGAACTATTTTTCTATCATAATAAAGACTTTTTTGGGGTGCAACTCGAGGTGTACTTGTTTGTTGATTTGTGGTATGGACTGACTTTGGGCTTCCTATGTTGTGCTTATATATGATGATTTTGAGACAAATACATAGTGTTTGCAGGTACTTCAATCCTTGGTCTCCAAGTTCACAAACTGTAGGCAAATGTCATTTTCCTTGGATCCTAAGTATTTATATGGCGGATTAAATCTTTGCTAAAGATATAGTGTGCATGGGGTTTTGAAGCGTTTTTTAGCCATTTATAAAAAAAAAAAAGCCATAAAAATATATTTCTCAAAAATTTTAATTTTTAAAACCCTTTTTGTAATTTTGTAAGTATAATTTGTAAATTATTTTTTTTCTAACTTGGGTTTTTGGGTTTCAAGAATTTTTGTATATATATTTGGGGTTTGGGTGTCTTATTTTCATTTTTGCTGGTTGAATCAAGAGATCAAGCTAAGGTAGAGCTAGATCTAGTCCCTTGAGGGTAAGATCTAGTCTCTAGAAAATTTTGCAGGGCTATCCATTGAAGATTTTATTGCAGCAAAATTCAGATCCAGAAGAGAAACTTTTTTGAAGGAAGGGTTTCACTTTTCAAAACTCCCGGGCCTAGATCCAACCTCTCCTAGAGCCAACATCTCCCCTTCTTGGCTTGCGTCAGTCTAGAAAGGCCCAATGTTAGCCTTTTCGTCCCTTTTAGGGCAGGCCGTGAGCCTTAAAGGTCTTAGTCTCCCATCCTAGTGTTGAGAAATCAATGCTAGTAGAGTTAGAATTTGATTTCTCTTTTTTGATAATTACTTGTGATTTATGTTGGCTTGTTTTACTACTTTGTTATATTATCTTTCATCAAGCAATTACCAAATTATGTATGTATGAAGATTACAAAAATACAAGACACAAATTGTAGGCACTCTGCTAGGGAAAAACCCCTATCTAGGGGAAAACCTAGTCAAAATCTCTTCCTTTAGTAGTTTTCTTGAGACTCTTCAACTTAGACACAGACCTCCTACAACCACCAAGTCAACCTCCTCCTCCAGCGACTTCGACCTTGAAGCAACAACAATTCGACCCAACAAATGGCAACAACAACAACGTCGACTTGACAAGAAAAACTTCGATCTCCTAGAGGAATCCAAACGAGAGAGAGATAGATAACCCAAAATTTCGATTTTCTCTTTTCCCCCGTTTCTCCAACTTCAAACTTCTTTTAGCCTCCTTTCTTTCTTCACACTTTTCCAGCTCTTTCTTCTGGATATCGAACTTGTGTGTGAGTGAGAGAATACTCCAAATGAATTGGATCTGCTTTTATATATAGGCTTGAGGTGAGGTCGAATTGCCCTATTTGAGGCCGACCTAATCTCCTTGACGCCGACTTGGTGTGGAGGTGTCAAATACCTATTTTGACTTAATAATAAATCTTTTTGCATAATTCAAAAGCCTAAGTAGGGTCTCATAAAATGTACAATGACTCTATTGACTCAATATAAAACCTAGGAGTCCACAATGGGGGCTTTGACTAGTAAAAGATGACCCAAGCATGAAACCCATGCTTTAATAAGTCTTTGTAATAATAATAAAATTTTTCTTTTTCATTCTTTTAACAAGTACATTATATAATGACTCAAAAACATTTATGAAGACCGAACCTAGTTACATTTTTCAACACCTAGCCATTGCGCAGAGTGTTTAAGGCCTTAAGTGGCTTGGCCGTGGGCTCAAACAGCCTCAACCTCCCTTCGAGGCCCTAGACGACTACCTTAGGGTAGGCTGTGGGCTCTTTAGCCCCTAAACCCTAACCGTTTGACTCTTTCACCCCAGCGTTAAGCTTTATGAGTCTCTCTCCCTCTAGCGTTGCATCTTTGTGGACTCCTCTTGCCTCTTTGCCCCTTGATCTGCCCTCCTAGCCTCCTTTCCCAACGCTAGCCTTTGTAGTCCTAGCGTTGGCCTTTCTTGGCCTATTTTTCCCTAGCCTACCCTTGTTCCATCTCTGAAATTTTCAAGACTGATTCCTTGGTTGTTTTGCAGGAGAAAGTTACTCAAAAACTTGTGTTTTCAGGTGCAAGATCATTGGAGAAATTTTGGGCTACTTGAGCAAGTCGATCTTCAAGACTTTGGGCCTAGGGTTTGATCTCTAAACCCTTATTTTGTCTCTGATTTATTATAACGGTGATAATTAGGCCCTAAAATCACATATAAGCTTGGTCAAAATCACTTAAAATCGCGAAATCTACATTTTCATGAATTTTTGTCACTTGGGCATCTTAGATCTAGCGTAGATCTAGTTTTATGTTCGCTGGAGTTTACTGCATAAGTCACAAAATCAGTTATGAAATTTTATGACTCATACTCTCTAAAACCCCGAAAAATTGATTTTTTCAAGTTTGATAAATTTTTCCTATTTTTGGACATTGGTTGTGGCATATTTAACTTGCTAATATGTTAGTTTATTTACTGTTGTAATAGCTTGTTTCATATCTGATATATTACTGAATACATCATCATAAAATGAGCTAAACACATAAATTTACCTTTGCTGGTCATTAGAAAATTTTATGCTTCATATGTTGGGTAAGATCTTATGATCGAAAGTAACTTTCTTGCTGCTGTCATAACAGTAATAAAGTGCTGAAATTTTCTGAAGCTACTGCTGATTTGATTATTGAGATTTAACACTTGCTTGTCTCATTCTAAGTTTACAAAAATTTCTGAATTTTGCACTAAAAACACTCCTACACTTTAGCTCTAACTCTTTGGATTTGTGAAATCTAATTGACAGTTTTGTTTTGATATTTTGGCATTATTAACGAATCATGGGATAGTTGTCATAATCTTAAGAGGCTTTGATATGTTGGTTATTTATCTTAAGCATTTGACATCTTAAGTTTCATTGATTATTTGTCATTTTCAAAGCATCTTGTGGATAATTGTTGAATATTGGCACTTGTATTTTTAACAATGTTCCATGGGATCACGTCCCCTCACCCCGAGGTCGAGTTTCCTAGCTCCCTCGCGCTCCGGGGACTTGGGGATGAGAGGGGAACGTTTCCCCACATTCCCAAAAAGCAGGGTATGCGAGGAAACTTGAAAGGGGTTGTTTCCTCCAATTTTTGGGTCGTTTCCTCCAATTGGGGTCGTTTCCTAGGCAAAAGGGGTCTTAAGGGGTCTTGAAGGGTCGTTTCCCAAGAAAAAAGTCTCAATTTTTTTTATGAAACAAAAAAATCGTAATTTTTAATATTTGTTGACCAACCGGGAAGGGTTTACATTATGTTCATTTCACATTTCATTTTCTGTTTGCTCATTCGTTGAACTGAACACTGCCGCTATTGCCAAGTAGCCTTTTGTCTTCTCCTTCGTTGAACGAAACACTACCGCTGATGTATAAGACTTGACTTTTATATTATTCAATATTCAATGTTCGTAGTTGGAAGTGGAACATCAATATGGTTTAAAGTTTAAAACTTTAAAAATTTATAATTTGATAATTTATTTTCATTGTGCATTGTTAGTAAGTTAGTAGACTAGTAGTTACATTGTACAGTTACAAAATTACATGTATGATGTATAATTATAATTTATATGATAATGATATGAATGATCATGCTTTTTGTTTTAAATTTGTTTTAGTTATATGATTCTTCAATTTATATTTTATATTTATAAGTTTTTAAGACGTTGACGTCCCTCCACGTTTCTTAAAAATTGGTGGGGAGCTTTTGCATAGGCCGCTCCAGCGTATCTCCACTCCCTCGCCTCTTCGTCCCTGAAACTTGGTGGAGCATTGATTTTTAAGTATTTGTCTTGTTTAAGATTGATATCTCATCATTGTTAAGTACTCTTACTATAAGAATATTCACATTAAGTACTTAAATAACATAATCCAATCTTAACTCAAGATAAGTACACCTAATCTATCTTGCACAAGCATTCTAGGATCTAGCCTGCGTTAAGAACTTATGTCCTAGCATAAGCTAGGTTGATAGACTCTTAGGGCACCCCTTTTCCAATTAGCTTGAGGGATTCAACTCTTCTTAGTGGTTAACATAGTGACCTTGTAGTTGTCAGAGCCACAGTGTCTGCAGCGCCAGAGGCACTGGGTGGGTGGAACATAGGGAAGGTATTGTTAATCAAGGCACTTCCTGTTTCCTGTTGGCTTCCATTTCACAACTTGCTCTGAAGATTGTTTCTCAAAACAGTTAAGGGAGAGGTTCTATTTAGGAGGCATATAAATAAAAAATAACCAAGATCATTGCATCACACATAGTTTCTAGGATTTGCACATCATATAGGATAATCGATCATTCAATCAGTGGGTGTCCATTTGGTTACTTGGCATTTATTGACATTAAGTAAGAATTTTGACTTCGTAAGGCATTGGTCTCATACTTGAAAATCTAATCTAATCATTAATCCTGCTAAAATTCTACCAAGTAGCTAGGCCACTCATCTGTGTCTCCCAAACAAGTTGGTTTCCAACTTGTCTTCCTTCACCTCATTCCATAGGGACTACCCCCCATAGTCCACTGTTGGGAGACAACTAGAATGAAGTGGGTATGGATCATAGTGACAACGCTCGCCTTTAGCGGTTGTCGTGGTGCCTGTACAATTTGGGCGAAAACAGGGCTTAAGATAACGAGTTAATTAGATAATATTTATTTTAAAAGAGTTTAAACTCCTCAAGTCATCTCCAATGTTCATCGTAGAAACCCCTTTTATCTCACACATGTCTATAAAACAAGACGTAATATGATCTCATAATAAATCAAATCTCATGAAGTTTCCTTATGTTTTACCTCTGAAACTTTCGGTCATCTGAGGCACAAAATAGAGAAGAAGATTGGGGTTCTGTTTTGTTTATTTTTCTTTTGGGTTTTGTGGTTCGATTGAGCGCAGATGTGTTGAATTTCCACGATCTTGGGTCTAGGTTAGAATCTTAAAATCACTAACGCTACCAAACCAAGATTCTCAACCAAAACTACTTTGCACAACGGAAAATATAAAGTGAGAAATCACATGTACACATGTATAACAATTTTTAATGAATATTGTACAATAATATACAACCCAATCTTTGTTATATTGAACCAATCAGAATAATACAACAGTCTATGGTATACAAAATACAATGACAAACTTCGCTGCAGCTTCGATGTCGTATCTTGTTCTGCCGGTCTTTCGCTCCCGTACTGCTCACTAGCTGTCCCTTAGTCCTTCAAAGGACAACACATCGAGACTCTAGGAGGGTTGCCACCTAACTTTGCTGCATGTCACTTCTGTAGCATGTACACTGGTTGATCCTATATGCTCTTTGGGCAAGCCTAATCCCTGTGAAAATTCTATTGCTGCAACAACTGATTTATTTTACCTACTTATTCTTCAATAAGTTATTTATGAAATCCCTTCAGTAAATATTAAGATAAATCCTACTGCAGATATCACACCATTATACAGAAACAAATACATGCACAAGAATCACACACATCAACCCAACTATTTTTGGATAAATGTCCCCAGAAAAACCCAATGCGGGAAAACCGGTGCAGTAGAATAGGATTTTATTAATCAGCTTTTCTTGAGTACAACTAGGGTGCCAAACTAGCTCACCCAACAGAGATAAATTCCTCGACGCCTCCCCTAGGCTCAACGTCAGTCCAACTAGCCTGTGCATAGCTCCCAGACCCTCTGCGTTAGCATTCTGCCTCACTGCATCAGCACTTGGCCTCTCTACGGCTCCCACGCAGGCCCTCCAGTGACTATGCAGTGTTGTTGCCCCTGCGTCTTCTTGAGTGGCTTTGCATCTCCCTCTTTGATCTCTGCGCTGGTCCTCGGCATTGTTCCTGTCTCTCTGTTACGTACTCGCTACCTAGGCTAATCAATGCTGGTCAGATTACCTTGGTTCTGTTCCAAAATCTATGGCATGCCAAGGAGAAGCAACCGCACACAAAGCGCAGTCAAGAAGAGGTCAACGCAACCCAAAACAGTCTCCCTGTGTCTCGGACAACCCTGGTCAACACAGTCAAACAGAAAAGTCTTCCTTCCTTCGCACGTGTGAGAGAAAGTTGCCAGATTTGCATACCCAATCAAGTGAGGAGAGAGTGATGAGTGAAAATGAGATGATGGAATAATGACTTGAGGTCTCCTTCTTTTATATGCAATATTGAGGATGAACTGGGGGTAAAAAACCCTGTTTTGATTGCTGACCGACCTTGACAATTTGTCAGTAATACAAATAAATTTATATCTTCATTTTTACATGTCAGAATCGGATGATCTTTAGATCAATCATACACCTCTCTGAGAGAGGAATCCAAGAAAATTATCAGCTGTCATAAATAAAGTGACCCATATGGAGTTTGACCCTAGTTGCCAATTTTAACACTCCCTCTCAACTAGGGAGAACTCCATCTGCTAATCCATTTGCCAATCGATACTATCTATGCCATCAATGCACTGCTCTGCACAACTTTGCTCTGCTGAACTATGAAGAAGAAGAAGTGACCAAGAATGTATCACACCATTCTCTACTGACTTGAAGTCAGTCCCAGATAAAAGAGTGTCTCATACCACTCTTACTGACCCGAAGTCAGTTCCAATAAAGAGAGTGTGTCATACCACTCTTACTGACCCGGAGTCAGTTCCAATTGATCCCAGATCAATATCATCCTAGCATAGGGAGTACGTTAGTACACGATGCGTCCATCGGTAGTACTATGGTCCCTATCCTCATTTCCTTACTCATTGGCCAGATGAGAGGTACTTCCCATGAGTCTAGACTGCATGGGTAGGATGTCTCAACAGGAGAAGGATGAACCATTCTTCCTGTTTACATGTCGCCATGGGGTATCACAGGGGAAGGTTGAACCACTCACCCTGTACATAGCAAACCGCTAAGGGAACGTTGAAACACTCACCCTGTGGTTTCTTCATCGATCCAAGAAGTACCCCAAGCTCCCCGGAGCTCCTAAAGCTCAAAGTCTATATCATACAAGACCCTTATAAGAGGGTCTCTCCACGAATCCTAATCATTCTCGAAAAGTCAAGAATTTGACCTTTCCTAGGGGCTTTATCAGAATGTCTATGACCTGCTCATCAATCCCAATGTGATGGAGCCTTATTGCTCCTTGTTGTACCATATCCTGGATAAAGTGGTACCTAATATCGATGTGCTTGGAGCGATCATGAAATACGAGATTCTCTGATAATCATATCCCACTCTAGTTGTCGCGGAGGATCACGGTGGTATCCAGCACATGTCCAAACAACTCACTGAAGAGCTTCCTCAACCAAACAACTTCACAGGAAGCCATACTCATAGCTATTTATTCGGCCTCAGCGGTGCTCAAGCAACCGATTTCTGCTTCTTGCTCATCTAGGATATCGAAGTAGAACTTAAAGAAAAGTAGCACCCAGACGTGCTTTTACGATCCACCACACTGCCAGCCCAATCAACATCAAAATAACCATGCAGCCTCACATCTCCGGTAGTGTATCTCAGTCCATGAGTGATTGTGCCTCGAAGATATCTCAGAAGATGCTTGGCACCAATCCAATGTGTGTGATGAAGGTCAACCATATATTGGCTCAATGTATTAACTACAAAACATATATCTAGACGGGAGTTCACCAAGAACCTCAGTGCTCCTATGAGTTGACGATACTCAAAAGCATTTCCCAATTCAGGTCCAAAACACTACCACATAACTTCTTGAAGTTAAGTTCCATCAGGGTAGCCACAGGCTTGCAGTCCACCATCCCAAATCTTTCCAAAATCTTCACAACATATTTTCTTTGAGATAGGAAAATTCCTCCTGACTTTTGCCAAACCTCCAACCCTAGGAAGTAGTGCATTAGTCCTAGGTCCTTCATCTCAAATTCGGAAGCCAACTCCGTCTTACATTTGTGAATGAGAGGGTCTGCACCTGTCAGAAAGAGGTCGTCCACATAAAGTACCAATATGAGAGGTTTATCATGTTCAACCTTAAAGTAAAGGTTTGGATCGGCTTCACTCCCGGTGAATCTCAGCTTCATTAGATAGCTATCAATCTTCTCATAACAAGCCCGAGGTGCTTGCTTCAAGCCATAGAGAGTCTTCTTCAACCTGCATACATGAGATTCCTGGTCATGAACCTCAAACCCCTTAGTATGTTCCACATAGACTTCCTGTTTGATCGAACCATGCAAGAAAGTGGTCTTGACATCTATTTAATGTAGGTTCCATCCTTGCAAGGCAGCAAGAGCTATTATGGAGCGGATGGTGGTGTATCGGGCAACAATTGCAAATATCTCATCGTAATCTACACCTTCCTCTTGAGAGAAGCCTCTGGCAACAAAGAGAGCCTTGAACTTTTCAGCACTTCCATCAGCGCCATGCTTGATTTTGTAGAGCCACTTAGAGGTGACAACCGATGTGTCCTCAGGTCTAGGGATCACATCCCAGACATCATTCTTCATAATAGACTTGTACTCTTCACTCATAGCATCCTTCCAAACTTGTTGCTTCATGACTTCTTCAAATGATGAAGGTTCATTTTGAATGATAGTGCTCATGGCAGTCAAGTATTCTTGATGCCTTTTTGGCTTCTTGCTATCATGGACAGTCCCCCTTGGTGCAATATGTGTCTCAGCATCTTCGAGAGTCTTCCTAAGCCATGAGGGTCTCCTCTTGGAGGAGGAGGGCTCTTGGGGAGGAGGATCAATAGGATCCATAGGTTCATCAACATCATCTTGTCCTCTTTTTCACCCTGTCTTTCAATGTCTGCTTCTTTGTTCTTCCTTGGGATAGGAAGGTTGTTGATCTTGCTAAGCGCCATATCTTCATCAAAGGTGACATCATGACTTATCTCAACTTCCTTTTGACTAGCCACATAAATTTTATAGCCCTTAGAATTTTCGCTATAGCCCACAAAGATTCCTTTCTTTCCAGATGCACCCAATTTGCTTCTTTTCTCTTTCGACACATGAAAATATACGAGACTTCCAAAAATTGTAAAATGAGAGACATCGGGTTTCTTACTAGTGAACATTTATTTGGGAGTCTTAGAGTCCAATGCTTGATGTGGGCATCGATTTTGAACATACACGATAGTATTCGCAGCTTTGGCCCATAGAAACTTCGGAAGCCCTTGATCATGAAGCATGGCACGAACAACTTCCATAATAGTACGATTCTTCCTTTCAGCCACACCATTCTGTTCGGGAGTGTATGGTGTTGTGGTCTCCCTCTTAATGCAACTTCTCTTCAATAGTCATGGAATTCATTTGATTCGTACTCAGTGCCATTATCAGTGCTCAATATTATGATTCTCTTCTCGGACTGATTTTTGATCATGGCTTTGAAGTGACAGAACCCAGTGAACACTTCATCCTTCTTTTTCAAGAAGTAGGTCCAAGTCTTGCAAGAATAGTCATCCGTAGAAGTGATATAATACAAGTATCCTCCCAAAGAGTTTACGGGCATCATACCAAATATGTCGGAGTGGATCAAGTGCAATATATCGGTGGTCTTGCTATTACTTGAGGGGAATGGCCCCCTTGTAAGTTTTCCTTTGGCACATTCCGGACATATACCTTCATGCTCTACTTTGAACTCAGGCATACCTGCCACCATCTGTCTCACATCGGGAAGAGCCTTATAATGAAGATGGGCAAACCTCTGGTGCCATAGTTCGGATTGTAGAGATGTGTCACAAGGCATGGCTCCCAATGAACTTCCTCCAACTTGATACAAAGTGTCAATCCGAAACCCAAGAGTAAAAACATATTTAAAATTTCTTTTCCAGACAAGTACCTTTCCATCGATGAATGCCACCTTGTATCCTTTGTCTTCCATAGTCGAAATGGACACCAGGTTCTTGTTGAGATCAGGTACATATAGAACTTCTTGTAAGTGAATCGTGTTACCTTGATTCAGTTGAAGGGTAGTATTCCCTACTCCCTTCACTGGATAGGTGGCATCGTTTCCAAGAATAATCTCCAAGTTTGTCTCCTCTATCAGATTATAGAGAGCTTCCTTGTACCTGGTGAAGTGCCTTGAGGCACCACTATCAATTAGCCAATTCCCCAAAGTGTCCGAAAGAGAGGTAGTGGAGAGGGCCGATATAAGATAGTATTCCTTTTGCTTATTGTTAACAACATTTGGTTCTTCATACCTGGAGTCAATGTTGCATGAAGCGGGGATGAAACGGGGACGTTTTTTGGAAGCGAGGACGCGGAAGCGTCATTTTCCAAAAATCTAGGAAGCTAAGCGTCTGGTATATATATATATATATATATATTTATATTTTTTTGCATTTATACTCAAAACAAACATCCCAAATACCAAATTAGTTGTAGAAGACATGAAAACATGCATATTTTTGCATAAATCAAGATAGATATGGCATCCATTATTCCATTGTAGTTACTAGTATGCACATCAACCATCTATATTCTAGCAATTACAAACATACATCAAATTTTTAAGCATATTATAAAATGTAAAACATTTAAGCATATTATAAAACATAAAAGATAGAGCATATTATGATTTATCTAGCAAGTGAGCAACTGTCAACATTTATCATGTCCAAAATTCAAATAATAATGTTTACAAAATATGTCACTTGGTCATCGCCAAGACAAAAAAGGTTCAAATTCACAAGCCTACAAGTTTAATGATTAATCTATGACAAAAGTAGTAAATTGTGAATATATCTACTAATCTCTCCTCCTTCCACCACGAAGAGAACGTGGCGGCGGGCCTCCACGTGGTGGCAATGAAGAAGATGGTGCCTGTGGAAGTTGTGGCAGTGGCATTAAAACTGATGAAGATGAACCCCCTGCTGTTGGTGTTGAACCATGGAACCTAGGAACCAAGGGACCAGATGGGGGTGGCATCTCAACGCTATCATCATCATCCTGGAATTGCTCAAAAAATTCATACAAAAAAAGCACCAGTTAACAAAAAAAATTAAAAACATGAATTAGAGAAATGCTTTATAAGGAAAATTCATACCACAATGGACATACCTGGATAAGAGCATCCTTTAATTGCTCTAATCACAACACTTTATCCTCCAAATTGGGCTCCTCTGGATTCTTGTCCCAAATCTTAAGGTCTTTATTAGTCTTTGCATCATCACAGTAATGGGACAATAATCGCAAGTTATAATGAACATAAACCAAGCTCTCTGCCCGGTCTAAACTCAACTTGTTCCTTTTAACACTGTGGATGAAAGAATAAGAGTTCCAACACCTCTTTGCAGAAGCAATGTTTACCACCTATGATAGCACTTGCAATGCCAAAATCTGTAGAAGTGGAGTAGCCCCACCATGCATGTTCCACCACTCGAGAAGAAAAAGTCTCTTGATCTCTAATTGCATGCATGCTCCCAAATGGACCAGTGTTAAGCGTATAGTTGCTCAACTGTCTCCATACCATGGAAGCCTCCTCCTCATCAGAGATTAATTTTCTCAATGCAATCATATATTTTTTGTGAACCTCTTGATCATGGTGTAGTTTTCTCTCGCTGCCCTCCCAGGTGCTGGTGTTGAAAGCCATGATGGATGATAGTATTTAGGTGTCAAAACATGTGCTAATGCATGCAATGGATCATTAGCATTTTCCATCGGTTTTCCACCTCTGCACGAATATAATTGTACAAGGTGATATCTCTAGGCTCAACAATTTCTTTAATATGCCCCAACATGCTATCCATTTGCTCATACACCTCCCCAATTATTGGTCGATCTAAATCTCCAAACTTGATCATGTAATAAATTGGTTTGGTGAATTGCAAAACATATTTAACATGTGACCAAAAGTACATGTCAAGAATAGTGTGTTTGGCTGCATTAGCACCATCTCTATCACTAGCCGCCTAAAGGTGAGTTAATAACTGGCAAATCTTGTCTTTGCAAGTTTAAGCAATTGTAACTTGGAGTAAGTGCCATAGAGGTAGTTTACCCTTGTATGCCCTGTGATGAATTTAATGAGTTGCTTCCCTCTCTTGTAAAGCTCATTAATCCACCCACATTCTTTATGTTTCACAATATCATGCATCAAAAGGTCCAATGTGTGAACCGGGCACCCAGACCAAAAGATGTGTGGATGAGTATGCTCAATAATTTTTCCTGCTGCCTTACAATTTGCTACATTATTTGTGATCACTTGAACCACATTATTCGGACCAACATCTTTGATTGATTGCAATAGAAGATCTGCAATGTTTTGTGAAGATGCACTGATGGAGGAGTCATGACATGTAATAAATACTGCACCACTAGCAGAAACACTAAGAACATTTATCAAATGTTGGTTTCTAATATTTGTCCACCCATCTGATACGATGGATACCCCACAATCTACCCACTCATTTGTAAAACGTGTCAAAGCTCTTTGAACCTTTGCTTTTTCTCTTTCTAATAACACTATTCTAGCTTTCTCATAGTTGGGGGATTTGTATCCTTTTGGGGCTTCATTGATGGCCTTTACCATTTCATGCCAATAGGGAGAGCGAAGCACATTAAATGGTACACCACAAGCACAAAGAAATTGGACTATCTTTCCATCCACATCATCCCTCCTGACAACATTAAGGAAATCCCCTGTTGTTCTTTTACCTCTAGAGCTTCCAGAAGTACCATGAGGAGATGAGCTACCAAATCTAGAGGTTGCACTTGATTCAGAATGAGTTTTTTGTTTCTTGCTTTTTTGTTGTGCAACCTCCTCTATTTGGATGTATTTTCTTCTTTGTTCAGATCAAATGTTTGGGCAAATTTGTATCGCCACAGCACCCTTTTTATCATCACTGTCCATCACCCCACAAAGATGCCTCCTCACACGGGTATATGAACCACTAAATGGTTTTCCTCCATGACAACCATGAGGGCACAAAAATTTGTAGCTTCCACCACCCTTTCCCTCTTCAAGTTTGGTCACAAGGGTGTTAATGCAACTTTCCCCTCTAGTGTTTTAGTTTCCCCTTCAGGTTCAACTTCATCCCTTTCCTCTTCAAACCCTTCTTCCTTATCATACATTGGGTCACTCATATTGGGACCACTGTCCTCTTGTGCTTCTTCCCTTCTATTCCTACTCCCCCTTGCCATCATTAAAGCCAAAAGTGGAATGATACATAGAAGCCAAAAGAACACCATATTGGAATATGGATATAGGTGGTGGACAACCTGCAAGTAAATGAGCAAGTAGAAACAATGGGAAAGAGTAGAAGAGGGAGGAGAAAAATACAAAAAAGATGTGAAAAAAATAAGGGAGTTTCGGGATTGCACTTACCTCTTTAGCTCTTGTAGATGAAGTCCTCCTTCACTCCTACTCCAAGGTCCTCCTCCTTCTCCTAGCTCCTCCTCCTTCACTCCTCCAAGCTCTCCTCTTCTCTCTTCTCCTCTCCTCTCTTCTCTTCTCTTCTCTTCTCTTCTCTTTTCCAACTGTCATAAAATCAAAGTGATTAAATGAGGGATGAATGGGGGCTTTAATCCCTTCATTCCTCACCCTAACCCAAGGTGGACCCACCCCCAACAAGCCAACATACACAAAAATTAAAAAAATAAATAAAAAAAACAATGATTTTTTGGCCGCGCGGTGGAAAAAGAGGAAGCGCGTACGGAATCATACACGATCTGTACGATTCGCCCTTTGAAGCGCAGCACTTCGTACAACCGAAGCGCCGTATAAAACGTGTTTCGGAAAAATTGAAATGCGCTCCAGACACGTTTCTGGGATTTCCAGGAAGCATGTTTATCAGTTTGAAATGCGTTTCGGTTTTTTCGAAGCGCATTTCGGACGATGCTTCCCCCACGCATCCGTACGGATCGCGTTTCGAGGTTTAGATCCGCCCGGGGGGGGGGGGGGGGGGGTTCCTGCAACACTCCCGGGAGTTCCTTGCTTTCTTGGAGGGTTGGCCATTTCCTTGATGTCCCGCATTCCTTTTTCCTTTGCCATTGAACCTACCATTCCTTTGATTGTTGTTGTTGAAGTTATCCCTACAGTGATTGTGATCTTCATCATGTGATGTGTCCCTTCTATTTGGACACTCCCTTGCATAGTGGCCAAACTTATTGCAAACAAAGCCCCTGCCCTTCCTTTCACCCTTAGATCTGGGCTTTCCATTGAAATGACCCGCATTATTTCTCCTTTTGGCATGAGCAGAGAAAGAAGTGGGGTTGCCTCTATTAGAAGGCATTTCTTGCTCCACCATTCTTGTCTCTTCTTGAATGCATCTTGACATCAATTCTTCAAATCCCAGAATTTGGTCGTTATTGAGAATAGTGGTTCTAAATATAGACCACTCGGGTGGGAGTCCTCCAAGGGTAGTGATGGTAAGTTTCCGGTCATGAATGATCTCTCCAATCGATAGAAAATCATTCTTGATCTCAGTGATCATTAAGAAGTAGGATTGAATATCCTCGTTTTTTCCCTTCTTAATGTCCTTGAATTTATTTTTGAGAAATAAAATTTGATTTGCATCACTAACTTTGAACATGCTGACCAACCTATCATAGATTTCCTTGGAGGTGTTTAGATCGGAGATGTAGGCCACCAGACGCTTGTCAATGGAATCTCTGATAATCTTCTTCACTTTGACTTCAACCTTGTTGTACTTGTTATTTGTAGTAGCCGGTGCATTTGAAGGAGGCTCAAGGATTTTAGTCCTCACATATTCCAACACTTGTTCTTACAATGTCAGAGCAAGAGACATCTTCCATCCATGATAGTCAGATTTTTCACAGAGCTTGTCTTCAACAGGGAAGTGGGATGAGGAACCCATTAACCCTCTATCCTTGTCTTCGGTGATTGCTCTTTCACTCTTGCTTGGGCTTTGTCTTCACCTCAGCTTTGAAACCATGTTAATTTTTGGTATGTTCTATGCTTAAGAGAAATTTACTTCAATTTCTTAATTAGCCCAATATCAATATCTAGTTTAGCTAAGTTGCACGAAACGAGGAAACGGGTACGAGTTTCTGAAATGGGCACGGGTACGAAATGTGACCCCCCCGAAATTTTGGAAACAGAGAAACGCAATATATTATATTATATTATATATATATGGACATTTATGAAATATGTGCAATCATAAAGCATATATGATACATTCTAGATTATTGCATTATGATTAAATTGTCAATTGTCAATTGTCAATGCATAAACTATAAGTCTCTAAATTTACATCACATTTACTCATGAATGATCACATAATGAAAATAGAAATGTCCAAAATCAGCCACGAGAAATTTCTAATTTCTTGTCTCGTGCTTGATTGGGAGTCTCTTCCTACATAGTCGAACGACTTTAGTGCTCTTGATAAAATACGAGTTTCATACCCTAGTACCCTACATGCTCTTGATTATTGGGAGTCTCCCATGCATAGAGGGCTTGGTTCTCTTGATTAAATATAAGTTCCATATCCTAGTACATGACAAAATCCAATGGAAACATTGTAATCCCCCCAATCCTGAAATCCTGAAAAATAGATAAGTTTGCTAGACTTTGAGTGAGATCTAAAATTATAGTTTCTCTATATGAAATCCAATGAGGGTGAAACTACTCTCAAACATCCTGAGTCATTTCATGGTAATGTTAAAAATTTAAGTAAAATGATGAAAATGAAAAATAAAGGAGAATATAATTTAACATTACCATGAATTGCATATCAATACTAGGGCCATAGGCTTGAACATTTGGCTACTCCACTAAAAAAAATCATTTTTTCTATAACTTGAGAGACACCTAGAAGCATCTAGAGGATATTTGAGTCGCCCAATAAAAAATTAGAAGCGGAAAAATAAAAAAAAATACAAGAAAAAGTCAAGTTACAAGAGGAAACTCCGACGTATGGCCGGGAAATGAGTTTGCAGGCCGTACCGTACGGGTTTCCTTGTTTCCATTTCGTTTCCGTACGGAAATGGACCCTGGACCCATGTTTCCTGCAACTTAGTAGTTTAGGAATCATATCAGCGTGATAGTAAAATGCAGATAGAACACAAACATAAACAGTAGAAGACAAGCCAAGACAAGAGGACACAAGATGTGACACCAGCCAAGGACAAACCCCAATGTGGGAAAACTCTTGATCAATTCTTCTTATATTCTACAAAATTTACAAATCTGATAATTTATGATAGCAGCAGTAAAGCCCTAACCAGAAAAGTCAACGTCGTCAAACAGGGCAGAATTCTTCCTATAAATAACTCGGTCAAACCCAATGAATTTCGGCTTTCAACAGCAAACCCAAACAGTCCAAAACAGCCCCGAAAAGTCCAGTCAATTGCTGGTCAATGAAAATCAAACTGCAGCTAGCAACTAGGGTAGTCAATGTTGGTCAAACCAGAGGTTAGATCACTTTTGTTTCTGTGCCAAAATCTGCGGCTTGCCAAGGAGAAGTAGCCACACACAAAATGCAGTCAAGGAGAGGTCAACGCTGGTCAACACAACCCAAAATAGTCTCCCTGCAACTCGGTCAAACCTGGTCAACGCAGTCAAACAGAAACGTCTTCTTTCCTTTGCACGTGTGAGATAAAGCTGCCAGATTTGTGTACCCAATCAAGTGAGGAGAGAGAGATGAGTGAAAATGAGATGATGGAATAATCACTTGAGGTCTCCTTTTATATGCAACGTTGAGGATGAACTGGGGGTAAAAATCCCTATTTTGATTGCTGGCTGACCTTGACAATTTGTCAATAATACAAATAAATTCATATCTTCATTTTTACATGTCGGAATCGGATGATCCTTAGATCAATCCTACACCTCTCGGATAGAGGAATCTAAGAAAAATATCAGCCGTCATAAATAAGGTGACCCATATAGAGTTTGGCCCTAGTTGCCAATTTTAACAAAGTAGTTATTAGTCCTCCACACACATTTATGAATTTAAATGCTTGCAGGATGGTTTTCAAAGCTGGAAATGTTCTTGCATCATTAATTTATGTAACATTAATTACTTCATCTGCCTTGGTGATATTGGTTGTTCTCCATGGTCTTATCACAAGATCATTATGTGTCAGATCCTTGGCCTTGTTAAATAAACGTTTGAGTGTCGTGTGTGCCTTTTTAGACTCCATATGCTTCGTGGTGTTCCATTCCACACCTTTTTGTGTCTATGGAAGGATGGGTTGGATGTTTATCACCCTATTCCATTGCCAAACATCTTCACTTCTCATATTTCATTATTTTTTGGGTGTGCTGATGTTAAGGAAAGCCTTCCTGAACTTCTCAACATTCAAAGAATCTGCCTTCTTGGGCTTCGTACATGTTTGAATCAGTTAATCTGGAGGCACCATTGTGTTGTGATTCTTAATCATGCTTCTGCAATATCTCTTTGGCTGGGATTGCTTTGATCTTTAAGGAAATGAGGTTCAGTTGTTTTTGATAGATGGCCATTACATAGTGAATCCCAGCTGCTTTATTAGTTCTGAAACTAACAAATGTAAGTATAATGACGTGGTGATCTGTGAGAAAACCAATAATATATTTTGTCAAGAATAATGATTAAAAATGAGACCTAGGCACCATCTGCAATGTAATATTTCTATATACAATGTGTTTTTGTGCACACGTTATTCTCGGTTAATTATTATTTCATGTTCCAGATATGGCATCCTGTGCACACTGGTCGCATATTTTACTAGGCAATGTTTCAACTAGTTATAGCACTGGTGTGTTGAGAATGTTTCTTTCCTGATTTACCAAAGTTGATACATATTTTGATGTGCAGAATTTATATGATTATATACAATGTGTTTTTGTGCACACGTTATTCTCGGTTAATTATTATTTCATGTTCCAGATATGGCATCCTGTGCACACTGGTCGCATATTTTACTAGGCAATGTTTCAACTAGTTATATAGCACTGGTGTGTTGAGAATGTTTCTTTCCTGATTTACCAAAGTTGATACATATTTTGATGTGCAGAATTTATATGATATTGCGATGGCTTCTATCGAAGAAGCTTATGATAGACTTGAAGCTCAAGGAATTCCAATAGAGGAAATACTGGAGGAAGCACTCGAGAAAAAGGAGGAGCGAAGAATGAAATTAAGAAACCAAGAGATAGAGGCCAAAGTGACATAGGCTGTCTGGAAATTGTTCAAAAGGAGAAATTGAGTAGGAATATAATTTGTGTCAATTTTGTTGAAGAAATTCAATCTTCCGTTACTTTAAAACATTTCTTTGGAAAGGGAGGACATGCCATATATTCCGGCATTTGCAATTTTTATTATTATATATTTTGATTAATTATATGTTATTTATTTTTGTCCAAAATATTGCCTTATTTTATGTATGCATGTATTTAAAAATTTCAGGAATATGTTTCTATGTGTGACTAGAGGAGCGTTGTTTTCTCCTTTATTAATGAGTCGCAATTTTTTTTATGATATTTTTTGATTAATTATATGTATTTATTTTTCTCCAAAATAATGCTTTATTTTTATGTATGCATGTATTTAAAAATTTCAGAAGTATGTTTCTATGTGTGACTAGAGGAGCATTGTTTTCTCCATTATTAATGAGACATGGAAACTTATTTGGTGGCTTGATTTCCAATATCTTTTTGTTGGTGTCAACACCATGTTTCTGTTGAGAAATCTATAGGGCAATGATTACAATGATTTCTTTTTAGATGATAACTACTTGTGATGTTTTTTTACTTATTGGTTTTGTTACTTATTATTATGTGTGTATCATCAATCAACTACAAAAAACAAGAAGAACAAGAACACAAAATATAGGTTGCTAGCCAGGGCCAAAACCTTTCCACTTGAGAGGAAAACTCGTAAATCTCTTCTCTTCCTTGTAGATTCTTCAACGGACGAATTCCAAGACCATAAGACTGACTCCAATACCCTCCAAGACCAAGACCAACCTCTCCGAATGATGTGCTAACCTTGATCCAGTCAAACCTAGTTAAATCTCTTATAGTAGCTCTTATTTGACTTCAGATCTGAAATTTCGCCTCCACCGCCCCCTCCCCCCAGCAATGGTTGCTGCCACATGTGTGAGCTTTGATTTGCCTTCTGAGCCTTCCTTTGGCCTTCACTTGCCTTTCCCTCACTTCAAGAGCTTGGGATTAACCCTTGGTGACCTTCGCTTGTCTGAGTTGCCTTCTTTTCTCCAAAATCGAACTTGTAGTTAGAAACCCTAGATTTGCTGTAGAAACCCTAGTCCTCCTTAGCATGTGCGAGAGAGAAATAGCCCAAAGAAAATTTTCCTTAGTCCTCTTCCTTATTCGCTGCCTTCTTCTGCCTCCTTCACTAGAATGAGTGATGGATGAATGTCTCTCAAGGAGGACGAGTTCCTACCTATATATAGGCTCTTCAAGTTGGACGTGGCTCTTCCTTTTAGGGTGGCTTGCTAGCTGTTAGGTTGACTTGGTCTTGGAGGGTATCTAGACACTTTTTAAGACAAAAATAATTTTCTTTACAAGTTACAATGTGCTGGATGGGGTATTCAACTTATGACAATGACTCTTTCGACTTCTTGACCTAGGACAAACCCTAGAAGCACTCAATGGGTGCTTGACCTATAAAATAAAAGACCATGAGCATGAAACCCATGTTTCAAAAACAATAATAATAATGTTATTTCATTTTACACTTCATAAGAATCAAAAGTACATTTCATTTTTATGAAGAATGAACCTAGTTACACATTTTTCAACACTCCCTCTTAACTAGGGAGGTATTCATAAATGGTACATGGACATTCTCAATTTGAAGAGATCCCATAAGAAGAGTTGGATTGGTAACCCATCTGTTTAGCATCATACCAACCAACATTGTCACATAGCAAGGCCTTGATGTTGATTTGGGGTAGCATCGGATGTGCTCTAGCCACGAAATTTGGTGCAGAGGTTGGGGCACATGAGATCTCTAATACCGAGAAAGGGTTTGGGTAGATTCTAAACAATTGGGAGATATTAAAATAATTAATATTTTTGATGGAGTCCCTAAGTCTAACCTTAGAGAAATTACAATATTAATGTAAATTAATATAAAACTGTGTTAGAATGGTTCAAAAGACATGGATCAAGCCAGATCTAATCTTAGCCGTTGATTAGGGACTTAATCTCGGCTGTTGATATGTCAACGAGAAAAGTATAAGAGGGGGTTTGAGGGTCACTTGGAGATTACACCAGATGATCATTCATTCTATTTTCTAGAGCGGGGTTTACTAAGAGAGATAGAATCAGTGATCGAAGTTGCAGTTGAGGGGCAGTGAGTACAGAGAGACAGAGAGGTAGAGATAGTGTTGGGAGATTAGCGCAGGTGCTAGAAAGAGTGACGCAGAACCAACCAGGGCTCACGTAGGGCCACATAGAGGCAACTAGGAGTTGCATAGTGCTTCAAAGAGGCCATCGTTGTTGACGAAGAGGGCCAGAAGGCTGATGCAGGGTCTCCTGAGGCTGACACAAGCCCATTCAAGGTGACGTAGGGCCAACGCTGGGCAGAGAGAGGCTGACGCAATCCAGAAAGGCAGACGATGGGGTTTTTGAGGCATATTGAAGCTGAGGAGCTACCGGAGGTTTTAGTCGGGGTTTCAGCCGGGCCGTTTGTCTTAGATTGAGAGGTATTATTGCCAAGGGCATTCTCTGTTGGGTAAGCCGGATTTGGCACCTGTATTGTACTCTTTAATTGCTTAATAAGAAAACCCTCAAATAGCTACACCTGTTTTCCCGCATTGGGTCTTTTCTTGGGGACATTGGTCCAAAAATAACAGTGTCATTTTGTGTGCTTGTTTATGTTTCCTTCAGTTGATGATCTGTAATATGTTGAGCATGCACTAGTGTTTATATATTCAGTATTTACATTGTAAATAACTTGTTAAGTAACGAAACAAATAGGTAGGAATAAATCAGTAAAGTGCATGGAGGGTTTCTAACTGGTAGAGTTAGAAACTTCAACATGGTATCAGAGGGTGGTTGCAGATCATAGGAGAACTGAGGACATCAATCGAGCGGAGCAATAGTAGCAGAAAACAATTGTCCCGAGTGACAGAAGCTGTTTCTAGCAGAGCAACAATAAGGGAAGGGTGACATAGTGCATGTGTCATCAAGGGTGAGCCAGGAAGAGGCAGCGCAGAGGCTAAGGGAGGCAATGGGAGTCTAACGCAGAGCCATGCAAAAGCTAGGAGGGCTGACGTAGTTGGTTGAGGAGGCCAAGTTGCTGGTGCCGGGATTGCGCATAGCCTAGGAGCTCTCACCTTCAGGTTGCGGGAAACTTGCAGAGTGGAGATGGTGGGGAAATGTGGGCAGAACAATATCTAACAGGGCAAGGAGGGAGCTTCTACTGAGGGTTTCGAGCCGAGAAATCCAGATCAGTGGTGCAGTTGCACATACGATTAGAGTAGGGGGCATCTTGACATCGGCAGAAGGATTTCCAGGAGGGAAATCGAGACTCAGAGGGAGTCACATTGAGAACTTCTAGGAGGGAAGTAGAAGAGCAGCATGGCACTACACGGAGTAAGGGACCAGGATAGACTGGATGGAGCCTCAAACTTCGCAGTCTGGAAGGCCAAAATCTTATCCGTACTTGACAGAAATAATGTCAAGCACTTCGCCTTGAGGACGATAGCAATCCCAATTGACCCAGCTGATAATGACAAGTACGAGGAGGCAATGGCGATGGCCAAGAGCATCATCCTTGATGGGGTCAAGGACCATGTAGTACCACACATTGCCGAGAAGGAAACGACATATGAGATGTGGGAGGCCCTAAAGAAATTGTACCAACATACTTCTGTGCAGAGAAGAATGTTACTAAAAAATCGCATGAGGTCATACCAGATGAAGAAGAGAGAATCGATTGACACCTTCCTCGGTGGACTGAATGAGATCTGAGATCAGTTGACTTCCATAGGGGCCACGTCAGAGCAGGAATTAATGGTGAGGACAACCCTGAATGTAGTCTCAGAAGACTGGGAGGTATTTGTCCAGAGTATGTTGGGCAGAGGGACCCTTCCACCTTGGGAGGAGATGTGGGCGGCTCTTCACCAAGAAGAGATCAGACGACAGACAAATGCAGGAAGCAGTAGTAAGGGGATCAAAGTCAAAAAGGAGGAGGAAGATGTTGCCTTGGCATTTGAGGGAAAGCAAGAAAAACGGAAGAAGAGGGATTTCTCCAAGATCAAGTGCTTCCACTATGGGGAACTGGGTCATTACGCGACCCAGTGTCCAAGGAAGAAGAGTAAGGGAGAGTCTTCTGAGACTAAGGCAATGCCAGCAAGGGCAGAGAAGGAAGTGGAGAGAGACGATCACTGTGCCATGAGTGCACATGCACATGCGATGAGGGGCAAGATCCTCGCTGTACCCATCCTCTTGTATTAGACCATGCTACGGGAGCCCCGATGAGGAGTAGCAGGAGTGGCATATGTGGGTAAAGACGGTGTAGATGGAGCAGTAGAGAGTGCTACAATGTAGGATTCCCAGGACAACACGAGGCTAGCAAGTTGTAGCAGTGCAAGAGGCACGAGAGTGTTGCACCAGTGCAAGAAGGCATAGAGAGGTGTGCAACAATGCAAGATGCAGGGAGTTGTTGCAACAATGCAGAAGTCAAAGAGGGAGCACTTGTCAACGACAGAGGGAGCTTCAACATCAGGAGGGTCTCTAGTGCAATAGAGAGGTTAGAATTGGGAGATCAATTACTTACTTCCCAGTAACTGAGTTGTAGTGCAGTAGTGGGCAACATGATGCAACATGACGAGAGGAGATGCAGTGCAGATGCAACAATGGCAGTCGCAGAGCCATGGGCAGCAACACAGATGCAAAGGGAGTTGTAGTATGGATGTAGCAGTGGTAGTGGCAGAGCCATGGGTAGAAGTACAGGATGCAACAGTGCAAGAGATGATGGGCAGCAGGCCTAGCATCAGCATAGGGATCGATGCTGGATGATCAGGGTGATACTTAGTGAGGAGTATTATTAAAGCACACCTCGCTAAGAGGGAGTGCTGATTTGGGGTAGCATCGGATGTGCTCTAGCCATGAAATTTGGTGGAGAGGTTGGGGCACATGAGATCTCCAATACCCAAAAAGGGTTTGGGCAGATTTTAAACAGTTTGGGAGATATTAAAATAATTAATATTTTTAATGGATCCCCTAAGTCTAAACTTAGGGAAATTAAAATATTAATGTGAATTAATATAAAACTGTGTTAGAATGGTCCAAAAGACATGGATCAAGCCAGATTTAATCTTAGCCGTTGATTAGGGACTTATCTCGGCCGTTGATATGTCAACGAGAAAAGTGTAAGAGGGGGCTTGAGGGTCACTTGGAGATTACACCAGATGATCAATCATTTTATTCTCTAGAGCGGGGTTTGCTAAGAGAGATAGAATTAGTGATCGAAGTTGCAGCTGAGGGGCAGTGAGTACAGAGAGACAGAGAGGCAGAGACAGTGCTGGGAGATCAACGCAGGAGCCAAAAAGAGTGACATAGAACCAACTAGGGCTCACACAGGGCCACGCAGAGGCAGCCAAGAGCTGCACAGTGCTTCAGAGAGGCCAACGTTGCTGACGAAGAGGGCCAGAAGGCTAACGTGGGCCCATTCAGAGTGACACAGGGCCAACGCTGGGTAGAGAGAGGCTAACGCAGTCCAGAAAGGCAGACGCTGGGGTTTCTATGGCAGATTGGAGCTGAGGAGTTGCCAGAGGGTTTATTTGAGGTTTCAACCAGAACATTTGTCTCAGGTTGAGAGGTACTACTGCCAAGGGAATTCTCTGTTGGGTAAGCCGGATTTGGCACCCAGATTGTACTCTGAAATTGCTTAATAAGAAAACCTTCAGATAGTTACACCGATTTTCCCGCATTGGGTTTTTTCCGGGGACATTGGTCCAAAAATAACGGTGTCATTTTGTGTGCTTGCTTATGTTTCCTTCAGTTGATGATCTTTAATATGTTGAGTGTGCACTAGTGTTTATCTTCAGTATTTACATTGTAAATAACTTGTTAAGTAATCGAACAACTAGGTAGGAATAAATCAGTGAAGTGCATGGAGGGTTTCTAACTGGTAGACTTAGAAACATCAACACTTGACTCATAACTCTCTCTCTCCACAAGATCATAACACAATGCTGGCAAGACCAATGATTTGGAGACACCATCATCATTGTCTCTCAAGGTACATACTTCACTTGGGTGTTCACAGAGTATGACCTTCTTTGGACTATTCTTAACTTGAATAGCCAATCTTCAAAGCATATCCGTCCATGACTACTCTTATCTTGGACACCCTACCTCATCCTCAAAGAGTATCAGATGCCAGATGCTTACCCAATCCTCCGTTTTGTCTTCCCAAGTGAAGAAAAGAATGATGTGCCTACCTCTTCCTCCCAACTAGGGGGAATACATCAACCAAACCAAGCTTGTCTCTCAAATACACAAGCTTCTTATTAGGAAGAGATTTTGTCAATATGTCAGCTACTTGCTCATTAGTGGAGATATATTGTAGTTGCAACAAACCATCTTGTACTAGTTTCTGAATGTAGTGATACTTCTTGTTGATATGCTTTGTCTTAACATGAAACACTAAATCTTCAAACAATCATATACCTCTGGTGTTATCACAATGTATCACTGTAGGGTTGATTAGTCCTTAAAAATAGGCCAGATAACCTCTTCCTCAACCAGAACGCTTCTCTGCTTCACAGTTTGCAATGTATTCTGCCTCAAAACTACTCAAAGTAATGTATATTGCTTTATGCTCATCCATGAGACCATGGAAGATCCTAAACTGAAACATCCTCCTGTAGTGCTCCTTCCATCTTGCTCACTTCCTCCCCAATCAAAATTTGCATATCTGTTTTGGAGAATTTAGCATCTATGGATAAACACTAATTCACTAGACAAGTAGCTGTGCCTAGACCAACAGTTTAAAGTAGCAATAGATAAGAAGAGAGGATAGAAGGCCTACCTGTAGTTCCACTTTCCTCGTCTCCCTTGTATCAATTCCGTCGCTCCTTCTTGTACTTAATCTGCTTGAGAAACTTGTAAACACAACAGAAGACGAAAACTGATCAAAGCATATGATCCATTGAATATAAATTAAAGGAATCAGAAGCAATTCATACATATAAGCATTATGAAAGAACACAACATATGGAAAAAGGTTCAAACACTTTATTAGATAGAAGAAGGAATTACAACCATCCATGTCTGATTCAAGGTCATTCCTTCAGCTTGGATCCCATCCACATCACATCAAAAGCAAGACAAGCTTGTGGCATCACATCATTTGCTCCAAACTCAAGTCTCATAGCAACATTATCTCCTTATAATTCAACATAATCCAGCCCCTGATCACTTAGATGAGTGGTCAATTTATAGGAAGATGAAGGAGGTTTTGTCATTGAACAACCTTCCATACTTAGAATTAGTTCCATGGAGGAAGGGATGAGAGGATAGGATGCTCCTTAACTCATTCCTCATCCATTTTTGAGCTCATAGGAGTTGATAAGACAAGGAAACTTCTAGATGACTCCAAAAGATAAGATTATTCCCCAAACGCTATGTGAATTTTGCTCATTCTCGCCGAGCGCAGGTGAAAGGAAACCTAAGTTCTCTATAGAGCACCTTGCAGTGGACTTAACTGCTCTACCTTCATAAGGGCTTACTTGCGCTGGTCCCTCTAGAGGCAATTTCTGAATGTCTTCAAATCATGAAACTGTCTGGGAAGGAGGCATTTAAAGGGTTGACTTGTTTAGGGCATGAAACAACTGAAATTAGGGTTTAATGAGCCCTAAAACACTGATTTGAATGTTGGGATTTGATGTGCGCAAATGGATCCGTAACCGCTGCCTCCTAAAGCATGAAGTCGGAAAAATGCCAATGTCGAATGAAATGATTTACGGTGTGATGAGGAGGTATCGAAGTGGAAGGTGAATTGCATCAATTACAATACATATATCATGATATTTGATTTTACATGAGTTGCTGAGGGAAGGCATACCCATGCCCAACTTATAAATTCTCATTACATGTACATAAACAGTGGTCTACAGATATAGACCCATGATAAGAATGACAATCAATGTAAAACCATTGTACATATGACTTAGTACTCCTGATATCGCAGCTTGGATGGATGAAACTAGATCCGGGGTCTTTAATCTCGTTCAACTATTTGTTCAAGTACGAGTCTAACCATGTGAATATGTGATCTGAAGTCGAACATGGAAAGACACCATCTAATTACCAGCCAATGATGTAAGCTGTTAACAGATGTGAGAGAAATAAATGATAATGATAATGATCCCCAAGGTATTGCAGTACATTCTGCATGGTGTGAATGAATGGTTTGATGTTGAACACCATACAAAGTGTTTTGGTTGAAGGCCATTGATGTATGCCTATTGCCGAAAGCGAGAATCCTGCCATTAATGTAAGCAAGCCTCAAGGTACTGAATGGGTGTTTCTAAGTCAACTTCTTGGATAATGAGTTGATGTTGACAAGAAGAAACTCGTTGTAGGAGGGCCTTGATGTATTCCACATCAATGACACGAAACGAGTGTAGTGATTTTAGAGATGGAATTTGACTGACGACACAATGTTCAGGAATGGCGGTCATGAAAATGAAGGTTTATGGT